>JAYKKM010000396.1:0-191386 GCA_035772405.1 Chrysogorgia sp. JL179-B06 | reverse complement strand
AGCCACACCTAGTATAGCATACAAAAGAAATATATTACATATACTATTATCAGGGACTGCGGAACACGGAGGACTAATTTATTGATCACCGTGGTCAAAACTAAATTTTAGAGACAAAACGTTGCAGCTGTCTGACGTTGGATTGTTTATTGTACAACATCCATTTTTAAACCTTTCAAATTCTTTCAATCTACTGTCAATAGTTCGAATTCTAGACAAAATAGGAAAAAGCGAGGTCGATCCTTTCAATTATCAGGCCAGTGTCGAATTTCAATGTATATGTAAAAACAATTAATGGAACAAAAAAGATAGCGTCTGTCCATTTAACCACAAATATGCTTTTTCGGACTTAAAAATGCTCGAATTAACAACTGGATTACGAGTTCTCAACTTCTATGAGGTGTAGCTGACGAGGGCAAAGCCCGAGTTATCTATTTAAAAATTAGTCGCTGAAGTCGAGGTGCAGATTATCGGTAAATATAACAATAATCACCGAGACTGAGGTGACTAATTGTTTTAGTATAATTTCAGGCTTGAACTGAATATCCAATTGAGAAGTTTTAAACAGACAGCTTTTAAACAACAAACTGTGCTAGATATAATTTGTAAATCCAACACTCGATGTTTTCTTCACGCTTGACAGCTATCCGTTACCAGAAATTAACCACAAAATGGCCGCAGCTTCAAGGTTAATTTACATATTGATATGGTACTTAGTATTAAATATTAAAGTAAAGATTGTACTTATCTAGTAGATCGTCCACTGTTTACCTCTTAATATATATAGAACAACGATTTTTAAATTATTCAGTTACCGGTTTGATTAGATCAGTCAAATCTACGATCTGCCAAATTGTGTTGAAAACAGCCAACAAATAAAATAGGCTATATACGCGTTTTGACTTTGTTTGGTATTTTAAAAAGCGTTTGGTCAAATGTTAGAATGTCAATGGCAGAACCTATATCTTACATCTTAAAATTTGAATATTGGGTAATTTGGCTAAAGTTTTATAGAAGCACAGGATTGACCAGAGTTAATTATCTCTGGAAATTGACATTCATGGCAGATTGTAGATTTGACTGATCTAATCAAACCGGCAACTGAATAATATGAAAATCGTTGTTCAGGAGCGGATACAGATGGGTGACTGGGGTTACTTACTAGTCACCCCACTTCTCTGTCCCAGTGAAGTTAAATTGGTCTTTTACTTTGCCTTTTTACACAGGCGATTTTGCTGCGATTATTCTGACCCTGCACGTATGCGATGTTGTCGATGATTCACTAAAGTATTGAACGTCATAGATCTGCCCAAATGGTTCAACACATTCATAAGACAACCCATTCGATCGCATGTGTTAAAAAGAGAAAAATCGCAGCAAAAATTACCTGTGTAATGGGCCTTTACTCTCGACTCCCATTAGCCAGTGGTGCATTGGAATGGGGGCTCACCTGTTGGGAAACTAGTTGAATATCAATGTCATGAGCAGTATAAGCAGAGGTTAAGTTATTTCTACATTCTTCTATTTTCTGATTTATCGTTTTGAATTTTGTTGTGAGTGACCTTAAAACCTATATCTTGCTTTGGGCCTTTTTAATAGTGGTCGCGGTTCGCCGCGAAGTACACCACAAGTGAGAAGTGTTGCTTGTCTTACAATTATAGTTACCGCACGCCACTGTAAGCATGCAAGCCTCGTCAAAAAGCCGTATTCCCAAACTGGAGAATGGGTGAAGGTTTTGACATTTAAAAATAAGCAGAATCTTCATTTTAATATTTTTGCTCTATCTAACTCACTGTAAAATGGGACGCCATTTTCTAAAGACCATATACGTAAATTAACCTTCAAGGGGTGACTATTTTGTCGTTAATTTCTGGTAATGCAATAACACATAACGATCAAAACGGACGTAAAAATACAAATAATTATAGGATAAACAACTACCTCACCCTTAGACAGTTCTATCTTGAGATAGAACTGTATACCTTAAGTTTATGTTAAGTTTTTGAGCCATTTCGGTGATTTATTAGTTGCTGCTTTGAGAGGCAGCCCAGACCTCGTTCGCGAACTATGTAGAGGCGTTTTTAAAAACTTGGATTTTTGTTTGCAATTCCCGGGGGTCATGGGGGGGGGGGGGGACGGTCAAACGCGTACGTATACCGGAGAAAATTTACTGTAAGACAATCAGTTTCTCATTTATTTTCCATCATGTGTCTAGTTGCTTGTGGAAGCGCTAAAAGAACTGAACTCTAAAAGCACAGACCATTCCAGTGTTCGAGTGGAATACGGCATCAATAGACAGCCTTTTAACTCAAGGAGACACTATGTATCTCAATGCTTTTGAGAACGATAACATCCCACACGAGGGATTTTTATCCCTCAACCATTTACCATCTGTTGTTCGTTTGCCAGAATATGAGTCAAAATCAAACAGTTTCTATGACTATTAAAAACCAATAAATTGTAACTCAACATAAACATCTCATTTTCCAGAATTGGCCTAGTTTTTCCTTTCAGGCAGCCACTTCTTTATGACAATAATTACTAGTTATAGTCGCCATTTTGAAAAAAATTCGTCATGTTTTAGAAACCCATACATCAAAATGATTATTCCGAGAGGGGACTGGAACGAATAAACTCAGTACTAGTCTGATCACAAAAAAACACTTTTTTAAGTATGATTTCTAGTGATGAACCACGCTACGCGGTGACTATCGTCTCACAGTTACTGTTCAGTCAGCCAATCAGAACTCGTTTAAGCTCACAAATTATGCTAACGCTTCATGGAATTGAGAGAGAATAATCTAATTGTACATTCTAGTAGAAAATAAACTTATTTTCGTTATTTCTTCAAAATTATTTTTAAAAAAACAAGGCCTCGTTGCGTTACTCACCACTACTCAATATCTATCGACAATTACATAGCGAGTAGGGTAGCCAATCAGATTGCTGGCATTGACAGATATTGTTTAAAGTGCAACTACGATGAAAATTCACCCCCGTCTTTTAGATTTTTTTTAGCATAGAATAGTATTTCAGGGCCGAAAGTGCTCATCGATGTAAAAAAAAACTAAACAATGGTATTTTGAAGTAAGTATTTTGAGCTCTGAGATCACTACTATGTAGGCCACCATTACTAAAAACAAGTGTTCCAAGCGAGCCCGCAATTTCAAAAGGTAAGATTGTTTGTGACGTCAGATTCTCAATGCTGCGCCAGAATTTCAGTCGAGGTTATTTGTTTTCTTGTTTTCTTCGGAGAAGTAGAAGAAATGTTCAGCCTTTCAGACTAAGAATTTGAAAAAAAATTTCAAGAAATTAGCCATGTGGAGTCTTCGGGTTGAGAATCCTGACGTCACTTCGTTACGAATGGTCAGGAAACATCCACGATTAATGGCGGACATAACATCTCCAGATTCGGAGTCAGAAAAATAATACTTGCTATCGTCGAATCTTTAAAAACGGTTTCGACCGTGTAATATTTAGAGCCTCAGCTTTATAAATGCGTAAAAATATCGATAGGTAAAATTTTGGATCGTAGTAGTACTTTAACAATGTTAATACGAATTAAGTATGTGAGAATTACCTTTGCTTCTAGTCATGAAAAAAATTTTAAAAAAACAAAAAAAAAAAAAAGTATGTGAGAATTACCTTTGCTTCTAGTCTGGTAAACTTTCCCTGCATTAATGCGAAAGTAAAGTACGACCAAAGCATACCCAGTACTTCGTAACTTAATGTCGCCGTTAATAGCCCTCTGCGATGTTTTCAAGGAACCTGAAAATGATTGTTTAAAGTTATGCCTAATGAGATATAAGCCTAATATCTCATTAAATATGCACTAATTTAAAGAAGATATTGCAATAGTTATGTA
Organism: Chrysogorgia sp. JL179-B06; assembly: GCA_035772405.1. Taxonomy (NCBI): domain Eukaryota; kingdom Metazoa; phylum Cnidaria; class Anthozoa; order Scleralcyonacea; family Chrysogorgiidae; genus Chrysogorgia; species Chrysogorgia sp. JL179-B06. The sequence continues at coordinate 187,521 of JAYKKM010000396.1, read as the reverse complement.
TAAAAATTAACATTTTGAAAAGGATTGGCTAAAAGCCGTGCTTCTATTTAAATAAATTGAATACGTTTGCCAGGGATCTCTATACCGTTATCGAAACCCGAGTGACGTAATAAAAACAAGAGAGAAGTGCAGGGAGAAGCAAGAGCCGCCCGTGGCGAGTGATTTCCTCAACTTCACGAGTGTTTTTATTTACTTCATTAGGGTTTCGATTCACGTTATAGAGACCCAAGGCAAACGTATTCTATTATTTTTATAAAATAATTCAGATAACAATTTCTTTTACTTTGGATAATTTCGATATATAACGCTTTTCATTTTGATTTAATGCAAATTCTCATTAGTTACGGACGTCATCCCGGTCTCCGTAGCCTGATTGAGACCTGGCAAGCTGACCAATCACAGCGGGACGTAGAGTAAAATTAATTTTATAAAACCCATTTTCGTTATAACATAATCTACGCACGCTGTGATTGGTCAGCTTTCCGTGTCGTAATTATGAAAAAATATTAAGGCAATTGTTTCTGAACTATTTTATCTTTTTACAAGAAGACTTGTGATGTGAAGTTAAATTCTGCCAAACGTTTTGTGGGTAATTAAAGTGCCACTGAGACGAAATATGAGATGTGGATTTGTTTCTCATACACAATTGCAAAAAAAAAGATGAACAACAAATCTTCTATCCACAAGCAAATTGCTTAAAATTTGGTCTCAGCGAGGCCCGCGATTTTAACGATGAGCTATGGGAACTGTGGCTTCGAGTCTTTGACGTCACTTCACGAAACATGTGCACGCTAGTAATGGCCGCCTCATAGTCAAAAAGGAGATTTGTCATGCTCGGTAATACTCTTCAAACATATTAAAATGTGGAATTTGAATTTTATGTACATTGAACTTACGAGTAACTACAGCATTAGATTAAGTGCTAGTGGCATTAAAAATCTGATGGAAAAGCAGAATTACAACCAAATTATTCTGAATCGTTGCTTTGTACTTTGCTTCCCGACCGTTGTGTTTCAGCACTTTAAAATCATTTTTGTGTCACACACACTAATATTGCGCGCAAGTGGGGAAGAATCTCTGACCAAATATAACAGTTAAAAAGTACGTAAAAATTACATGTTTTAAAACCCAACAAAAAACATAAAACTCGTATTTGGAAATTGGAAAACGAGTGGTAGGCCCAATGCAGATCAAAGTTTTTTGATCGAAACAATTTGTGATATTGTTTTAAAGAGTCACACATTTTTCATAAAATTTTACTATGAGTATCCCTGGCTGTAATTTTACTATAAACAATTGTGTGATTATTTATAAAATATATACTTTGTGTGTGTGAAATACGCCATTTGATGGTCGTTCTTCCGAAATACTTGAAAACTCTTTTTCCCACATGTCAGCTCATTTTGTCGACCTTTTAGAGGAAACAGAAATCTGCAATCTGGACAGTTATACGACCACAATATTTATGACTGTTTTCATTACATCCCACCACTCTTACTTATGGGACGTCATGTTACGCCAGGGAACAAATACCCCCCTCACCACCGACCAAAGAGTCACGTACGTATTTGTACTTGTAATTTTATTATGTAAGATATCATACACGAGATGTAAACACCGAGATGTGTGTTGAAAAAGTGCTTTCCGACCGAAGAGAGTAAACCATCTGATTGGCTTACCATAATTAACCCTAATCCTAACCGCTATCCGCTAATCCTAACCATAATCCTGGGATTAGGGTTAGGGTCCAATTAGGGATATTTAGATGGCTCACTCTTACACCCAAACCATTAGTCATTCTTACCAACATATAGCCGATTCTCCACGTTTTCGAAATCAGATAATAAAGCCTTTCGAGAGTATGATATAGCTTCTCAAACGAACCAGTATGTGAAGAGAGAATTGAGGAAAAAAGTGGACTTAATTATAGACACTTATTTTCCACATTTACAAACAACGTATCGGTTATGATTTCCTGTGTGTTATCCTTATGAATTATTTAACGCATTTGAGACATATTCTAATTAAAGTACGTTCGTTTGTTCGTTCATTGTTTCACCTATTCATTCATCTATCAGCTGGTTTAATTAGTGATTTACTCACCATAGTACAATAGACGCAGTTAGCAATCAACCGAAACGGGAAAAATATGGCGATAAGTACGTTTTACCATTAATCTTTGCGTGCTGAAAAATACTATTTCTTGAAAAAAATATCAGATGACAGAGCTGGGAGGATATAAAATAAAAATCAGTACAAAGGAAGTTGTCACCTACTAAAATTTATGTATTGATATAATATGATATATGATGTATAATATATATTATATATCTTATATCAAACAATAGTTCAGCTGGTCATCAAGAACTATTGGAGCTGCATTGTATTTCAGGATTTGTGGTATATAATAGAATGGAACGCAGGGGTTCGTGCCAGTAATATCTGTTAAAAATACGCAAACAGGACGTACGAGAAGGTAATCCTATATTTTTAAATTAAGTGAAATGACGAACCTCTGTCTCTCTGACGATCTTGTCAAGCTTTTTCTTGTTTTGAAGGGAATAGGGTAGCCCTCAGCACTTTGCCACAAGATATGGTGCCGTTGCGTTTGGATTATACCACCCAACACTCTTTCTAGATTAAATGGTGTCTTGGGAGTATGGACTAAAATTCAACAAAAATGGCTCATTCAATTCTTTTGTAAAGGCGGTCTTACACTATGCAACTTATCTTGCAACTTGTTCTCTTGCCAAATAGCTTATATATGTGGGTGGATCATAACTATTAAAAAGAGAAACGAAATGAACTGCACTATGTCGATATTTCAAGGGACAACTTGCTAACGATGAGTACTTTATCAGGTCAGATGAGCACATGAGAGTAAAACATGTTGTTTATTTACTTAAGCATTTTGTTGTCTTGGACAGAATAGCCTCTCATTTTCTCATAGCTTTTCTGTGCGTTATTAACCCTATCCCGATGTGGTGTGAACGTGCAGGCTTTAAATGTTGTCTCAATAACCGTTATATACTGTAGTTATAGTTGCAGGGAATTTTCCTGAAATTATATTGGCTTTAAGATACAGAATATTTATGAACATCTATTAACCACTGTGTATTTATCTGTGTATGGTGTATTTTAGTAATATTTGCTTTTAATTATAATACGTGTTGGCTTTTGTTACAAAACATCCTTATTTTTGTCAAATAAATACTGTTATAAGGCAATTATTAACAATTTTTAATCACTGTAACGATTCCTCTAAAATCCAAAATCTTGACTAACATATTACAAGTATTATTTGGAATTTCACTTGATTAAACTGCATGTTCTAAGAATTTGTGGTTGAAGGAAAATTTTCGAGTGTTGGAATATATAGCATTTTAAGACCAAACCGGGACCAGATTGAGAAAATTGCAAAATCAAGTGGCACACATCAAGGCCTTCAGGCTGTAATTGAAACCGCGACGGCCTGCGATGATAGCGCAGTGTTCTGACCACTGAGCTACGGAGGCCGTTGCCGAGAGCCTAGTTACGAGTTCTGTGTATAGTTGCAGGTGGTAATGTCGGGAGAGAGCATAGGGTATAATAAATAGTAGCCCAAATTCACGTTGTTACAGTTTTGGGACTCTGAAGATGACCGCAGCTGAGGCCGTAGAAAAGTAAGTCACCAACAACAGTCTTTCTCAACAAGTACCAAAATCAAATTGCTAAAAGTTTGGTGTACAGTCGAAATAAACGTGTACGTTGTTTAACGTTTCGAGCGAAGGCCCTTCGTCAGAGAGTGAAATGTAAAGAGTTACAAGTAGGGTCTATTCTAAGAGAGGTTATATAGCTAAATCGACATTTCTCTGTATTGTCCAGGCATATGTCTTAATTTTAATGTAGGTATCTCTACCTCAAAGCTGGTTCGCTATTTCCCCCCCCAATCTTGTCCAATAATTTTCTTCGTTGGTCAACTTTTCTTCTACAACAACCCGGTTAAATGACCATAACTCTAGGATCCCTTCCATTACACATTTTTCTGGCATCCTATTAATTAAAAGGTATAAGCCAAAAACAGTTGAAACATGACACAATACTAAATAATATGCTGCATGTGCTAGATAGCAATAGTCAAACTTCAGAATATATTTTCCTCAAAATACATTCTTACATAATCGTAGTATTTAATTCAGACAAAGCAACAATGGCGATATGTGATTTATTAACCGAAGTTGATTATTATTATATTGATCACATAGGTTCTACGATTCCCCCAAAAAGTGTTCTTTATATAGCCGCTTATAAAAATTCATTATAAGCATGGGATAAAGAGTAAATCAGTAAGGAGTTAAAGAGTAAATCTAGTAAGGGGCATTTCTCCTCGAACTTAGTTTGTATCTTATATATATATATATATATAAATGTGTTGAGTTCGTTTCATCTTCATTTAATTATGCTATGGAGTTCCATTGAGAACTAGGCAAATGTTATTATTAGTCCTACTCACACTTTAATATTTTTTTATAATTATATATATATATATATATATTATATATATATATATATATATATATATATATATATTTAGATATATAGATATATATATATATATATATGTATATATATATATTTATATATGTATATATATATATATATATATCCGTATCTGGTAGCACCAAATCTCGTACAGATTATAGGCTCAGAGTGGTACACATGATTGGCACAGTGATCCGTTTTTATCGGCCAATTTTCGCTTGGGGAGAAAAACGGAACAAACATGGCCGATTAATTTTTAAGTACATATAAGCAGGTTTGTATGAAGGGTATACACGTTGGACGTTAACTATAATAGGCACGTATGTTATGTACTTTGACTATAGGTAATTCCAAATTTTTTTTTCAGAATTGAAAATCGGTTAAATATTGGCGAAACGGCCTTTTTGCAAATTAATACATGGGCGTGCGAGGTCTGGGGACCATGGATTGGGTGTTTTGGGTGTGTTTTGAGGGATATTTTGCAGAAATCCCGCAAGGGTTACCCCGATGAAACTCTTGGGGGAGGGCGTAGAAAAGGTGAGCGACTGGATTTTTGCGGATTCGTATTTCTAGTCAGTTTAAATTGTCTTACTTGAATAACATATATCCACCCAAAATATTTTCTTCCCTTCATATGATTATGGAAATATTGACAACACGTTGGTGAATTTCCATCATCTTAAATAACAAACCATTCAAATATATTACGACATTTGATATCATGAAGCAGTGAGATGAAATAATCGAGCATAAGCAAAAAACTACATAATAAGGCTATTTAGTTAAAATGAGATATCAAGATATCATTCGTAATCAGGGAAAATCTATACTTATATCCTGATTATGAATACATGTATTTTTCTCACTCAATTAGAAGTAGATCCACCAAACATTTCTTGATATCTGTTGGTTTGTTTATATACAATAAAGGGCGTGCTTCTTAAATTTCACTGTTGCCAGTGCGATCAAGGATTGTTTTTAAGATACTATTAATTATTTTCGAGGCTTTACATGCCCAGGCACTTGTACTATATTACTGAATCATTTACTAACTAAATATAAACCTACTCGTGCTTTATGATCATCTAACCGAAATCTGCTGCTTGAGCCAAATTCCAAAATGGTAAACTCATGAAGACAGAACATTTTCGGTTGCCAGCACCAAAACTTTGGGAACTACATTACCAAAGGATCTTAGAAGCATTGATATGTTAAGTAGTATTAAGGTCAGCACTTAAGACTTTTCTTTTTTTAAAATTAATATTTTTTTATTAATAGCTTTTTCCTTATAATGAAACGGTAATTAGTTGTATATTCTTATTATTATTTAAGAAAGACTGATTGGCTTCACTTTTTGCTCACTTTCTGTATCTACTTGCGCAGGCGCAGTAGATATAATGTTGGGACGCTGTAAGTAAGTAACCAATAAAATGCTTCGGAGACAATCAAAACTCAGAAGAATGAAACGGGAAATCACGACAATTTCCGATCAATGAGAATGAAGGAATTTTCTGTGAAGTAGTAGTATGCACGGTTGAGCGCGCCTATTTTGGCTCTATTAGCCTCTTGAGCGTGAAAACCGGTCGTTATACCGACTATATTTTTTTATACTTTTTCTATTTTAGTTATTTTAACACGACGGGATCACACATTTTTAATTTTAACCTTTTTTGTGTATATGCTCCATTGCAGAATTGCACTTACTCTATACCCACCGAGAGAGAGAAAGCTCACTGTCACAAACCTCGTGTGCGGAAGGGCGGCGAAGTGGCCCTGGGATCGGGCGGTGAGCGGTCGATTCTATAATCTTACTCGGTTTGTTTTCAAACCGGATATTTATAAATTGTTATCGTCTTAAATTTTACTCGCGAATTAGAAACATGATGCTTGGTCCTACTTGTGATTTATATATACGAGATATTCTTGGATGTATCATGAATTATGTTATAGCTAGGTGCTTTAACGATGAATGCTTTAAATGAGCATGTCTCCAGAGCGTTGGATGGTATACGTCAACAAAGTAAACAAAGAGAATGGTACACATAACAATCAAATATCATATCAAAACACCAGGAAATTTCTGGTGTCATGTGACCGCTGGACCCAATGACCCGGTTGGTGTGTTAGCAAAGGTTCGTTAATTTCAGCTTGATGTTTGTAGCTCATTTTTAGCTTGTTTGCTCGCATGAAAGCAACAACTTTGCCAGGTATTTTAATTTACAAACAGAAAATTACTTATTTTATTTCGTATCATCGGTAAAAGAACACTATAAATATAGTGCATGAACAACGCGAAACATTCAATTTACAGAGTTACATATCTCCGGCCAAGGGACACCATCAACATTTTTCGAAAAGTATTTTGGTGAAAAATTTACCTAAATGGATTGGTTGTCTCAGATTTATACCAAATTCTACAGGTTACAAAGGACAACCCAAAATGATTTTAGATAAGATCACTGTATTTTGCGATGTTTTAGACTAGTGGACGAAATTATCGTGAGTCCGTGGACGCTATACAAACCTTTCTCAAAACTGCCTGCAGTAAGCACCATTTGAATCTTGAAATGATAAAATGTTACAGCGTGAAAAGTTTCGGGAAATCTTTGCTTCTACACAGTATTTATCTTCGAATGCTTGAGATTCTGGCGGAACCCACATCCTCTCAAACCTTCCTTCTTTTTGAAATCTCAGTAATCCAATCAAGCACACCGCACTGATGATGAACGAAATGATTATTGTAATTCCAGGGACTTCCACCGACGCTTTTACCTAACCTTAAAAGAGAACATTTTTATTATACACCTGAAATCAATTAAATCCTTAAGTGGGATTTATTACAGCGCGATTAATTTGACGGATTTCGCATCCTTTTTCTTGTGTCGACATACAGTATTTAAAAAATTTACGGGGGTCAGGGTTAGGACTAAGGATTATGATTTTAGGATTAGGAAACACACACAGGCGTTAGCCGTTATTAAGGTTAGCATATATTCATGATAATGATGAATCCTTATGCCATTTAACTTTTATTGAATCCTTATGCCTGATGCGCATTTAACATTTCATGATTATGATGAATCTCGTGGGAGACTAGACAGTTTGTATTAAAATGAGATTTTCAACACGGTAACAGTTACAGTCTAAACCATAACGAATAGGTTATGCAATAGTAAAAGTCAAAAATATTTATCTATCCCTTGGGATGATGAGATGTGCTTATAGGAAATATTGAGGAAACGCACTCGGTAACGTTTTTAAATAATCGCCGCCATTATTCTCGCCACTATATTTGAAAAAACATGAAAAATATAAGGTTAGATAGCAGATGGCAGGCAATTCGCCAGGCTTGGATGAAATTCTTGTTGGTAGTTTTGACGGATATTTGGTGAGATTGCGTGGGATCGGAATTCATCTTTAGTATAAAAAGATGTAGTCACTGAGTTGGCGAAGAGCCTCTTGTCGATACAAGTCCGCTCTCAAGACAACAGCAGCGCGACCTTTGTCCGCTGCGTTTTATGACAACGTCATCTCGACATCGCAATGACTTTAAAGCTAGAAGCTCTTCTTTGTTACAGGTTATGAACTTGTTTACTGTGCGGAGGGTGCAATTTATCAATGTCATGGTCGGCATTGTCTTACGAAAACGGATCAAGGGAGGAAAAATCTGCCTTCGGGTGGTGACCAAGACGATTTCTTGGGGTTGAGTTCTTCAAAAATATCCTTATTGATATTGAAAGTGGGTTTATCATGAAAAAAAGCTTTGAGGCGCATGCGGCGGAGGAAAGGATTCGGTATCCTCTTTAACTGAAAATAGATCGATGGGCCCGGAGTTGGGAACAAACTTGAGACCTTTCGCAAGAACAGATCTCTCGTGGTCAGATAATGGCAAATCGGAGGGAATAGTGAAAAACTACGACGATTGACTTCGTTAGAGGAACCTAGTGCTCTGGGAGGGATTCGGGGAAGGACCCACGCTATTTGGCCTATTTGGACGCATAAACGTCTTTAAGAAATAAATAGAGTCTAGAATTTAAAATGCGAATTTGATGAACGGATAGCGGTAAACTAACGCTTGAAACGTCCAGTATTTCGTCACTAAATTCTTGGCAGTTGACCACCTTTTAACTTTGATATATATATTCAAAACCACTGTCTATACGCATCAATCTACTTTTTCTACTACTCTCCCGGATATTCCTATATACCGCTGCCGACATGCCTAACCTTAAGAAGTTTCGTCAAAGTCTCGGTCACGAAACATGGTAAGTTATTTGCTTCCTTTTTTACCGTCGATCTGTAATTCATGCTCTACGTTTGTTTGGACCTTATTTTATCCTAAAAACCCGTTTTTTCCAGTCACATTACTTTTATTAGTCGTTGTTCTATATCGGCGGGTCCAGTCCCTACGGTTTTAGATCCTCTTTTGATTTATTGTCTTTTAATCTCCCCGCAATCGTTCGTCGTTATTCCCATCCACATAATCAGCGGCTTGTTCGTGGTCATTCCCGTACGTTTGATGCGTATAACTATTAAATCTATGGACCGTAATTTACAACATAATGATGTCGACATCTCGGGGATGTAAGTCCTCTCTCTCCCAAGTCTGCCCACCTTATTTTGTTTACCGCTATCGTTCAACAAATTCGCCATGTTAAATTCCACGTTTGTTCCAAACTAAGGGCCCATCGATCTATTTTCAGTTACAGAGGATACCGAATCTTTCTTCACGACGAATGCGTTTCACTCAAGCTTTTTTTCATGAGAAAGCCCACTTTCAATAAAACAATAAGGTATTATTTTTGAAGAACTCAACCCAATGAAATCGTCTTGGTCTCCACACGAAGGCGATTTTTCCTCCCTTGATCTTTTTCGGAAGACAATGCCGCCATGACCATTGATAAATTGCACCCTCCGCGCAGAAAACAAGTTCATTAACTTAACAAAGAAGAGCTTCTAGCTTTAAAGTCATTGCGATGTCGAAGATGACGTTGTCATACAAAACCCCTGCGGGACAAAGGTGGACGCTGTTGTTGTCAGGAGGAACGGACTTGGTATCGACAAGAGGCTCTTCGCAAACTCAATGACACCCTCTTTTATACTAACGGTTGAATTCCGATCCCACTCAATCTCACCCAAATATCCGTCAAAAAATACCATCAAGAAGTTCATCCAAGCCGGCGAATTGGAACCTGCCTCTGCATCTAACCTTATATTTAACGTCCCCCAGGAACGCCTGTCATATATTTCCTACCTAAAATTCATAAACATAACAATCCTGGTGGCCGATTGTTTCTGCTTGTATAGTTGCCCCCCCGAGCTCATTTCCAGTTTTCTAGACAAACGTTATGTATCCTTTGGTTAAGAAGTTGTCTTCTTATATCAAAGATACTAAACATGCCTTGCAAATTTTCGATCAGTTACGTTTCAGTAGTTCCGTTAAATTTATTTTCACCATGGATGGCCATGGAGATCTGAAAATTTTCTTTGATAAGCGCACTCATTTAGAACCATCCACAACCACATTTAGGAACATCCACAACCAATTATTTTTTTGTTCAACGTGATTAGGACCTACCACCCTTCTAGACCTTCTCTTCTGAAAGCTTTTCTCGTCCCCGTTTTAGACGCCCTTGAACCACCTTTGGAACAAGTTTCAAACAATAAACTTCCTTTAGTTCTAAAAATTTCATCCTTTCAATTTTAAAGTTAATATAAATATTTATCAATCGGAATTTTCACATTTTACAAAATGATCCTGAGGACGTCAGCCATTTTCACCGATAACCCTTTGGTATCTTTTCGCCGTAGTGCCCTTAAAACAAAATTACCTCGGCACTGCTGGAACATTTTCTTCCAGGCGTTCCCGCTGCAACACATGCCCTTTACTGCCCCCAAATTCGACCACACAATCCGTCACACTTTTTCATGGCACGTCCACCAACATCATTTCTTGCGATAAATGCCCTAAAATCTACATCGGTGAAAAACTGGGCGACGCCTTTCAGACAGGTTTGCTGAACATCTTCGTTCCGTGTGGGAACAATTGATGTTGACAAACATGCTAGCCGCCCCATTTTCAACAGCTACAACAATTTGGTTTCCAGACATGAAAGTCTCGTGACCCATCCTTCCCATCTCAGTTGGTAACGATAACCGCAAACGGCAAGAGAAGCGTCTCATTTTTAAACTTGGCACCACACATCCTCTTGGTCCTTAAACGAACGTTTTTCTTTATATTTAATTTACTATAACGTTTTTTGTTATTTTAGTTTGCTTGGAACTTTTGATTAATTAGCTTATGCACTTTTCATTCCTTTTCAAGTTTTTGTTTCTTACTGCTAATATATTATACGCCTAATCCCCTTGGATATTGGACCTGTCATTTCTCCTATCCCCTCACTCAGTCTGTTTTATGATCAACTGTCAAAATAGCAAATTATTTAACTTTTCGCATCTCATCAATTATTAGTTTGTTTATTTCCGGCGCATTTGATTGGCTACTTTCTAATTGTGACACCCTTTTTGGCATGTATAGAAGCGGGGAGGGTCTCGAGACCTAATCTTATTTTATTTCATCTCATCTTACTCTGATGAAGGGTTCCTCTCGAAATGTCAGTATTTCGTCACTAAATTATTGGCAGTTTACAACCTTTTCACTTTGCTATATGGATATAGCCCGCTTAACAATAATTTGGATGACAAGATTTCCTGTCAAGGTACTGATCGGGTATCTGTCGGCTTACAATATAGATCGGTGGTAATAGATCCTGCCGACAGGGACACTAGTGCATCCAAATATGCCACGAGGATTAGCGACACTCCACGTAAATTTGATGGTTTGGTGAAAATAATTTATGATAGTAAAAAATTCAGTTCAATTCATATATATATATATATATATATATATATATATATATATATATATATATAGGATATATATTTACACGATGTTATAAAAATTGTTAGTTGATAGACAAGCGTGCTCAATACCAAAAGTGGTAGAGCGAGTTATTGATATATATAACTTTATTCTTTTAAAATGTCACTACTCGGAGTTTCATGATCTACCATACCTACTTACACGCTCGTGATCGCCATCTCCTTAATAAGATCCCCTTAGTCAGCATTTTTTCAAGTGGGCTCTTACCCCTAGATTTTAGGTTACCAGGTTGGCCGTGTGGGACCGTGTGCGCGCGCATGATTAACCGGAAAAGACGTCATGATGTATCGATTTGTTTTCACTGGTTGGAAACGAGTTTATCTAACCAGGTTTTTTATGCAAACAGCAAAAGCGTAACAAACGAAATATGTATTAGCATTGGTTTAGAACATGTAGATCCACTTGAAGGAGGAAACACACATATTTGAGGGAAATGTTAGCTCTGGTTATTTTTGTCATTGTAATTCTTTGGAACAGGTGGAAGTAAACGTAAAGAGTGGAATCATCGCCACATTTGTTTAAACAAATTTACAGCGCGGAAGTCGATTTTGAAGAATTAAACATTGACCGGTTGATTAACCTTATCTTTACCGTGTATCATACAATGGGGGTTTCCTGTGTAAATTTACAAATGATGCAGTTAGAAGAACTAGAGACGGCTATGTGTGAGAGAAGTGGCGAGAAAAAAGGACCTTGTGGATCAAGATGAGAGAAAGCTCGTAAAATTTCAGATGAGGATGATCGTTGGGTGACATTATGCGGACAAAGTGATTGCATCAATTGACCGGGAAGAAATTTGGCGGAGGAGTTTTAGAGGCTTGTAAAGTCTTAAAGTATCCTGATCCTTCCTTTGCATACCGAACTTATTTTGAAACAATGTGGTCAATTTAACATGTTTTATGTTAAGTGAGATCTACTCTGAAACAGAAAAGAACTATGAGCATTAAACTATTTAATGGACTATGTCATGTGTATATGTTAAACTAAAGTACTAACCAACTGTGCTTAATTTACTATTTTTGATCAATAAATCGTTTGAAAAACTATTGCATTGGTTCACTTTTCATCATTCTACGAGGTCGCTTGCGGTGACAAATGTTATTATGTCGGTATGTTATATCGAAAAATGATAAAGTCAAACAAGACACAAAAGATCATAACAGACAGAAAATGTTTAGATTTGGTATAAGCTGTGGACGAACATGACAACTAATCTTGAGGTCATTTGCAAATGGGTTTATAGTTGCAAAACTGTTAAAAACTATGGAATTGATGATAAACGTTATTAGCGAGAGCGTCTGAGATTGTTTCCTCTTGGTTTGCCATGTTTTTCCACCCCCCCCCCCCCCCTATCGTGCAACCGGAAGATGATCAAATTGAGTCTGACATTGTTTCAGATTGATCAAAAGGAATACCTGGCGATGTGTTATATTCATTGCGATAGCTGGATGTTGTTGCGATAACATGGACAAAGTTGATGAGTATTTGTCAAGTGTTCTATTTTGACTCGAAACGTTCTGGTGGGTTTTGGAGGTGTGGATCGTAGATACCGAGATGAAAAAGAAGTAGGCAAGGCTATACAATCTGACTCGGAAACAAAACCTTGACATGGTTAATGAAACAAGATGCGTTCACTTTACACAAACCGGTCCGCCGAAACTTTAAAAGAAACCGTGTTGATTGTTGGTGGCATTGATGAACAGTGAGCAACGGATTTAGCAGATATGCAGTCCTTAAAGAAATTATAACGACGGATAAACCGTCTTTAAACCATCGACTGTTTTGTGTTTTTTTTGTTGTTCGTTTTTGCGTTCGTGATGAACAGAAACATATTTTTACCTTATGCTTCCAAGCAATGCGTCCATGTCCACGTTTCCTCGAAAATTCATCCACGAGTTTCTGGGTGAAATTACCTCAGGACTATTGATCTGATTGGTGACTGGGAAGTTGGGCTGTATTCGATGGACTTACCCTCATAAATGGTATTATATCTCAAGGAAGTAGATAGCCACATATACTACAGTGATGATGTGCTATTATGGAAACGATGAAAGATCTAGTTAACTCCGTAAATGCAGCCTAGTCAAATGATTAACAAAGGGAAATGTTTCATGACTTTTTGATCGATCGGACAGAAAGAGTAACCGGCTACTCCTAAAACATAACGTTACCACAGTTCGCCATGTCAGAGAAAATGTTTTTTTTCGGGGGGGTTTTTTTTTTTTTATACCCCCTTGGGATTTGGAGGGAAGGAGATAAAGATTACCAAGACGACCGTGAGTCCGATGTAGCGGACATCAGTGGCGCGATGAATTCGATTTACACTTACTGTGATATCTGTGCAACCACAAGTTGTGGGTAATTCGAATGTTAAATTGTTAAGAACTGTCCCTATCGAAGGAAAAATGGGTGAAGTGATTACTTGAACGTACACCAATATGCAGTATGTTCCTGTCCAAAGGAAGTCATTTGAAGACATTCGAGATTCTTTTAAGAAGTGACACAGGACTTCCTATGCCATTTGAACGTGTAAAGGTGTTAGTAACACTCCATTTAAATAACAGCAAAATTCCCCCTACTTTATGTAAAGATGAGTCCACTCAGACCGTTACACTCGTTATTATCTGGATCAGCAACATGGGAAATGGGATGCCCGTTTTTATGGTTAGGTTTCTGGGCAAATTGGACATGGACAAATGGGTTACGATGTGGGAGTGCTTTTTCGGAGTGTTGCACAGCAGCAGTCATGCCTATGGTTAAAAGTGGAGTAAAGACCTTGGGGAACATTGCATTGAGTTCGGGTGCAAAAGTTTACTGGGAGATGTCCTTGCTCGGCAAAAAACGTTAGAAAGGCAGAGAAATCTAGATTGACTGAAGCAACAAACGTGGCAAGTGGGCAAACAGAGCCATTAACAAACTTCAGAGATTAACTCAAACCGGACGTGGTAAACCGCAATCTGCTAAATCGAAAAGGTAAAATAGAGAAAGGTTTCATCTCGTGCTGTTTTTCACATCCACACGGGCCAAGAAACAGAAAACAAACATCGTCTGGAAGACATCTTTTTTTTTTTTTCTCGGATAGTTATGGATTTCGATACATCCTAAAACGGTAGAATGTACAAAAAGCGAACTTGATCTATTTTCTGTTTCCTGTGACACAGGTCAGTCTCGAAAAAGGTAGATGGGTAGGACCACGAACCTGTTTCAAGTGTTGCAGATGGTGGCTCTATCTCGTTTTCTTTCCCCAGGCACCGAAGACTCTGTTCGAATTGTCTAAGGGAAGACAATTCTGGTAGTCCGTGCAAAAGTGACAAAAGCTGATGGAAACGAATCTCGACTGCGGATATGAAAGTAGGACCTGTAAACAATTTCATGAATAGCTTGTTTAACACAAGTTGATGTATTTTGGAAAGGAAAGCAAGTCTCACCAGTCTGCTGGAACCTATGCGTACCGTTCCTACCTTGAAAACCGCTTTTGAACTATGGACCATCGGCAAAGCAATCGCAACTTACATCTGCTCTTTTTTACAAAGATACTGCTGGAAAAATGGACGTGGCAGACCCGACCCTTTCCGTTGCGGCCGCCAACCAAGGATTTAAAAACAGATAGGAGTTTAGCAAGGAAAGTGGAATCGTTGAAGTGGCCGGACCTATATTTTGTGATTTGTTTTTCTCTGAGAGACTTTTGCTAAGTTATAGTTGATTTGAAAATCGTTATGAGTCCTATGCGCTCACGAGTTTTGTCTGGTGTCGTCTGCAGCCGACGCGGATTTCAACGAGTGAAGTTGATTGAGGCTTATCTTAAAGTCCGCAAGGTGAACGTCAACCCTATAGAGTCTTTGACTCACGAAGTTAGCGTTGAAAAAGGCCCAGCCATTTATCCTATTCGACGAGTCGAGTGCAAGAGTTTTGTCAATTCCAGCGGGGAACCCTTCCCCAAAGAAAGAGAGTGTTTTCGGTGGGTTTGTACCAAAATTTCATTTGTCTTCGGTTTGGTTGAAAGTGCCGCTTTTAATGGCCACTTTAACAAAAAATCCGTTCAATTTTCAACATTTTAACATGTCCGTCTCTCACCCTTACTGTCAACGATGAAGCCATACCCTTCAAACCGATCAAACTATCGTTTGGTGGCGAATCAAAGGTTAGGCGAATTAGTCTACACTATGTTTTCGGGAACTGGGGAAATGTACTACAAACCAGGCAATGATATATAGCGAGATGAGTTTTCTAAAGGGATATGCATTGTATTGCATTTGATTTAACAACCGATATGTGCAGATCATCTGATCATTTTAACCGGGTCCAGAGAGGAAACCTGTCACTTGAGATTCAATTCTCTGCTACAATAGCCAACAGCTGAGACGTCTTGTTGCGCTACGGAGAATTTGAAAACCTTGTACAAATTGATTCGGACTGGAACGTAATCTACGACTACGTAAACTGATGAACACACAACAGGATTGACAGTGGACTAAAATCCCGACAATTCACACGTAAAAAAGTTTTTGTGGTGTCTACCCGTCGGATCAAATGCCTAAAGAAATTGACAGTTTTCCATGTTGCTTTGTGGGCGAACACATATCCAAGTAACAAACCTGGAACCACATTGGATTGCCTTTTACTTCCAATCAGAGTACAGCGAGAATTTTTTGACAGTTATGGGAAGCCGCCTGATTATTCCGATGACACATTTAACGAAATACTGTAGATTATCGTTGTCTGAATGGTATTTTAACGATCCCAGAATTGCAAAGTGTTTGGACGGATTTTATATGGAACAAAACTGTTTATTTTACCTAAGTCATAGAGCATGGGGTCACACGTGTTAAATGTACTATTGTGCATATGTTTGACAACAATAAGAGTTGTCAATCTTATAATAGTCAATAAACATTTTTATACGTCAACAAAAATTCACGGTGAGAATCAGTCTAGTAAAAAGTTAGTTGGGGGTTTAGGAAAAACATTAATGATCTTGTAACAATATTTAATATTTTGGAATAAAATTACTTTTTGTTGAATAAATGTTTTGAATTTTATTCTTTGTCTCTTGATTAAAAAAAATAAAATTTGCTACTCAAGACTAACGTCATGATAATTTGAAAACAATTTATTAGTAATTGCAATTATTTAAATAATGACTAATAGCGATACCAACGCGGATTTAGCCTTAATTGTTTTTGCCGTTTCGTTGGTGACGTTGTCGAATACGTAGAAAAAATTCCGTGATAATTCCTGGCGTTGTGGACTTGTGTACAGAGTTTCCTCGTCTTCTGATAGAAGGCCTCAAATTTGTGCTTGCTTCCCTTCGTTCTTCATTTCTTACAAGATCCTTAGGCATATTTATCTATGGACATAAACTCGAAAGAATTTTCTTTGAACTTGTGGGATTGAAACTATTTCCTGCCTCGTTACAGCATCACTTAATAGATCGGAAATATTTGACCCTTGGACATCCTTGCTCACTCTAGCTTTACTTGACCGGTTTCATCCCAAGAAAATTCGTTAGGATACGCTTTCAATCTGTTCAAGATGGCCACGGCTCGTTCACGCATACGTTATTAGGTATTATAGAATCAACAATAACCGATTCGCTTTAATGTTTTTTATGACGTTTCTTCTTTATCTTCAGACGGTTTGTTAGCATCTGGGGTTGTGCTATTAACATTAAAGGTAGGGAAGTCGTTGTTCTTTTGATGATTCAGGTTCAAATAACGTTCTAGATCAGCATTATATAACTTTTGCTTTGCATCATCGGTCATATCTGTACGTCTCACAACACTATCCATACGTTCATCGTTGTTCATAAGCATTTGTGACAAGAGGTTGTTGTTTTCTTGTTTTTGTTTTTGTTTACGTTGAAGTTCGTGAACGCATGCATCTTCTGGATCAAGAATCATGCGCTTAAATTGACTCATTTTGTAAGTAGGACTGCTCAACACGCTAAGCACTGGTGGTAGGTAGAGCTGTTAAAAGGGTTACATCCTTTCTGATTAAGAAGATGGTTTATTCTTTCTTCGAGAGGTTTTTTTGTCTGCCAAATACACGGAGATGTTTCTGTGTACCGATGACAATTTTCGCTTTTGATTAGGTGCTAGTGGGATGACACCTTTCAGTAAATTAAATGAACACTCACAGACACCACACAATTAAGTCTGCTGGTCCATGCCTCCACAATGATCTTTCGAACTTTTGGTTTACTTTTTGCAAGAACGTATAAGTAAGCTAGATTGTCCTTTATCCGTTTAGGACATAGTGAAATGACGAGAACTATGACGTGGATCTGATTTAAATAACTTTTCAAATAAGCAACCTGTCATTCATTCGGTAGGATATTTGACCGTAATCGAAGGCTTTTCAGGTGTCTGTTGATGTAAGTCCATCAAGAGATATCCATATGGCTTCTGTGTTGCGTGCCGTTAAACGAGTCGAGCATATAATTCTACATTCGCTAGGATACATCTGTCAAGCCAAGAGTTGCGATTCCAAGTGAATCTCTTTGGTTCTTGAAAACGATCATATGATGCGAATCAAACTGATAGTTCCGTGATTTGTTCTAACCAAGGTGAAAAAGGTTTTGTGGAGTCAAATACATAAACAGAAGTAACCCGATAATGGAAACCACGAGTAAAACAATTCCGACATGCGTTTGTCTTTTGAACATTCAGACGTACGATCGTCTACGATGATCAGTGAGTTTTTTATCGTTTTCCCAACATGTCATGTAAATTAATCAGGAAATCCTTCGACAAGGCTAATACCTGGCATTGTTTCAACCATGTCGTCAAACATTGGTTTGGATATTTCACCAAAGCAATAAATTATCCTATGTGGGCGGTGGATCAAAAAGCACAATTAAGATGATGACTGCAGTGACCTAACCAAGCATGATTTCCCCCGATTGACTTTGACCGCCCAATGTAAAAAATTTGCTGGAAGTTTAAAACGTACATCCATTGTGCACATTAAGAATTCGTAAGAATGTCATTTGTGTTTTATCAGAAAGAAAAGACCATCTACATTGTTAACAGAAAGAAAATTTATTCTAATATCTATTGATATTTACAACTGATCAGAGTTAACTACTATTTACATGGACTATTTTTTTAGTGCAAAGTTTTTTAAAACTTTGCAGCTATTGTGATGAGTGGCGAAAATTCACAAGATAGATTTATATAACATTCATTTCATATATAGCGTCAGTGACCGATAGTGCTTAACATCCCGGGGCGGTGGCGACATTATTATTTTCGTAGTATTTTTGGTTCTTACGATTTACTTTTGTTAGTGGGAAAATGAATGTGAAGTTCCTGGGACAATGAGGGAAGACCGTCAGGTGAGTTATCGATGGGTTTTTTACGTGTCAAATTGTAATTGCAGTTTGATTATCGGTATCTTGAATTTTTCATATCGTCTCGAATATAATTCGTGTCCCAAGGGTTTTTATGGTTAACATGCCTACTGCGCACGCGCCTAGTTGATTATCAAAAATACAAAGATGGTAGAGCCAAGGAGAGAGAGATTAATATACCTTCTTGAAAACAGTGATTTTGTGGACTTACAGTATTAAATATGGTGTAGGAGAAAGGATTCATTGTCTGCTAGGGGAAGACGAGCCTTTATGGGGGCTTGTATATAAAATAAAGGTCTCGGATATTTCAGGATATAATTTCTGCCACGTTGGTCACAATGAAGTCAAAACTGTCAGGTAATCACAGCGTATTTGTCTTTGTTTAAATACACTGTTATGGTACTTCGAGTCTCTAATGTATAAATGTAATATAATGCTCTGTAGTTTCTCGTTCTCGTTGGTCCGGTTAAGTATTCTACGGACTTCGGCGGATGGATTAATTTCTTTACGCCGTAAAAGCTATTCCAATGTCAATATAAGGTAATGCGTAATTCAGATTTAGTTTCACTCTCATTTTAGTTTTGGTTGTATGCAGACAAGTTCGTTTCGCAGACAGTGATAAAAAATGGCTAGCTTCTGTGGTACTTTAACTAGTAACGATCTCTTGACTCGCCGAGGAAGCGGCCCACGTGTCGTTAACAATCTCTTGACTCGTCAGAGAGCTTTATTGTAATCGAAGCAAAGTACGTGGAAGACGGCCCCACGTGTCGTCGACAATCTCTTCAACTACGTCAATTCGAAGCGAAAGACGATAGATAGCCCACGTGTTATCGCTTACAACCTTCGATATTAAAAACATGTCTCAAAAACGACTAAATGTAACGAGAAAATTCAAAGTCAAAGGTAGGATTTAACTTGCAGAAGAATTAACGAACGAGAAACCACAAATTATTGAAACTAAGAGATACAAACCATATCAACTGTTAATTCTAGTAAATGTGATAAACAAAGAGTCAAAACATATTCAAGGATTTTTCCAGATGATGTGCGGTGACCATTGAATTAAATCCCGGTCCTATTAATCCAGCAAGAAAAGACTGCCTCCAACTTAACAACCGCGTTCAAAAACTCTTCAATGTTCTTGTTAACAAGTAGGACTTTCCTCAAATAGGATTAAGACCAGTAGATGTTATTGGTGATGGGAACTCGGTTTTTTTAGTAGTGTAAGTCATTCAAATTTTTGGTACAGAAGCTAAACATATACAAATACGGAGCTCTTGCAATTCAACATCTAATATACTCTCCGAACACTTTATTGAAAGTAATCCTGGACAGTCATGGCTTGCATCTATGTACCAAGTTATGTCTAAACAAGTAACATGGGGCTGACCATTATACAGGCAGTTGCAAATTCTCATAATTTTAAACAATTCATATCACTGAAACTGCCCTAAGACTACAATTGTACGTCACCCGAGACTACAATTGTACGTCCTGTATATTCTTCAGGAAATACAAGACACTATTATTAATGTTGGGCATTTAGATGAAATGCATTATGTTTCGTCAAACCCTATGATCCAGTGTGTATTGGGTAATGTGACTGAAAAAGATAAACTAACCCACATAATTCACAATACAAGAAACAATCAAGCCATCTGTTGTTTCTTGTGACCCTATAAATTGTGATGCTTGTCAAGATAAACCTTCATCCAATAAAACCAGGAATGATTACATGAGAGAATTACATTGAGGCAAAGGGAGGATGGATAAATCAATGTAAAAATAACGAAAACATGAACGAAAAAAGGAATATTGGCAAAAAGCCAATGAAACATACAATACAATTAAACCCTGTTAAAGTTAAAAGAATCTCTAGAAAATCAAGTAAAACATGATAGACAATCACATTCTGATAAGATGAAAGAAGCCTTATAGAAAATCAAGTATAACATATAGGCAATCAAATCCTGAGAAAGTTAAATAATCTTCTAAAAAAATCAAATACTACATTTTAAACAATTTTTTCAAACCCTGTAGGAAGTAAAAGGAACCATGAGAAATGCATTTACTAAATATAAACAATCAAACCCTGAGAAAGTAAAAGAATCCATTAGGAAAGCAGTTACTAAAAATATACAATCCAAACCATAAAGTAAAAGATTCCATGAAAAAAGCAGTTACTAAATATAAAACAATCAAACCCCTGAGAAAGTAAAAGGAATACATGGAAAAAGCACATGTAAAAACATATAGGCATTTAA
The DNA here is from genome assembly GCA_035772405.1 of Chrysogorgia sp. JL179-B06. Classification (NCBI taxonomy): domain Eukaryota; kingdom Metazoa; phylum Cnidaria; class Anthozoa; order Scleralcyonacea; family Chrysogorgiidae; genus Chrysogorgia; species Chrysogorgia sp. JL179-B06. Next base: position 166,442 of record JAYKKM010000396.1, on the reverse strand, counting down.
ATCCTGAAATAGCTTAAAAATCTCAAAAAAATAAAGGACCTCAAACGAAAATTATCAGAGAATACAAATAAATTCAGATGTGCTAAAATGTAAGAGTGCTTAACTAATAAAATGAATGATGTTTGATATTAATAAACATGGCAAGGTTGATTCTAAACCTGCAGGTCTCAATTGACTATGTCTGACAGTATAGCACTATTCCACAGTACACATCAGTATTGGCCCAGAATAAATTTGCTACTTTGTTGTGATCAATTATGGTATAAGTCATCTGTCACAAAATGCAATCCTACTATATGTACAAATTATGTTTCAATGAAATACTTAAGTTATGTGTTACTTTGTGTTCAAAAGTATTGATGACACAGAGATCTGAGACCAAGTAATCGTCTTGCGATACGTGCGTATCTCCAGCAAGTTGATCTTAACGCACATATTGATGCAGTTAACACCTGCGCCGAAAAATTTTCAGTCTTTGAAAAAATTGCGTCAAAGTGGGGATGGAGTTTGTATTGCCCTTACGATCTAAAACCATATACCCGGTGAACCACCCTTGGATTAATTCCAACTTTGAAAGACCTCATTAGACGCCGCCAAAGAGCTCTCGCGCAAGGAAACTTGCTAGTGATTCGTCTTCTCAGGAACCGCGTGAACCGCGAACGCCCCCCCCCCCCCACAAGGCTTGTAGAGCGAAATTACTACGACACCAAAGTAGCTCAATTGAAAGATTTTAAACCATTTATCTTGGTGGAGTGAAGTCAAGAAACTCAGGCGGCCTATCATCCAGTAAAATTGACCTCGCAAAATCCTCCTTCAACACCTTTGATGGAATTCCTGATGGAGCGGATTTAGCCCAAAACAATCAACGAGGCTTTTTTTATCACCAAAGAGTATCTTTGAACCCCTGCCGACCGACTACGAACCTCTCAGCAAGGACGACCCATCTGCTGTACCATACGCCAGCTATATGCTGGACAGCGTCTTTATGAAGCTCTCCTTTATCAATCCAAAGAAGGCCACGGCCCCAGATGGCATACCAGCTTGGCAACCAAACTGACGGCCCTCGACTTACCGTACTCCATCTCGTGCTGGAATTTTAGGACTTTCTGAAAAATCGCAAGCAAAGAGTTAATCTCGGTCAGGACTGTAAATCCGAATGGGGCGACATACCAGCGGCGGTCCTCAAGAGGGACTAAACTGGGACCGTGGCTGTTCATCTTCATGATTGACGATATTGAGGTTTACAAACACAGAGTTATGGAAATATGTGGATGACACGACAATTGCAGAGCCAGTCGCAAAGAACCAGGCAAAGTAGGATTCAAGACGCTGTCAACGAAACTCGTAACCAAATCGAGCGGAGAACAAGCTCCAATTAAATGAAAAGTAAATGTAAAGAAATTGCGAATCTCATCCTCATTTGCTAAGACCGCAGCAGATCTCAATCCAATTATTATCAATGAGAAAGCTATTGTGGAAGTATCCAAGTGTCCAAGTTACTCGGATTGAACATTTCGCACGACATGAAATGGAACTGTCCCGTATCTGACCATATCACGAAAGGTATCTATAAGACTCTACTTCCTCAAACAACTGAAGAGAGCGGTTGTTGCAAGGAAGAGAAATTGTAACCTTTTTATACCATATGCATCCGATTCCCATCCTGGATTACGCCTGACCAGTCTATCATAATTCATTGCCCAACTACCTGTCAGATGAACTTGAATCTTGACAGAAGCGTGCCATGACAATTATCAACCCATTTGCTTCCACTATTATAATGCATTAGAACTTGCAAATTTAGAAACAGCGTAAAATCGTAGACAATCACAGAAAACTAAAGTTTTCCAGGAAATTAGTAAAAACCCAGAACATAAATTACATAAATTTTTACCGAAGTTAAATAATTGTAATTTCAAGCTTAGAAATACACGTAAATATCATGTCTCTGTTTGTAAAGCAAATAGACTTCAGAAAACGCTTTTTTTTAAAGTAATTGTACCATTATGTTTGTCTTAGTTATATTCATTAGTTTCAGTATACTATTAGTTTTTGATACATACTGCATGTCATTGTAAATTCTTAATCTAATTCAGCTCAGTTTTGGCTGTAAAATTTTAAGAATTATTAAACTGTCTTTCTAATCTATCCATCTATCCATCCAATCCATACATCCATCCAACCATCCATCCATCCATCCATCCATCCATCTATCTCCATCTATCTATCTATCTATCTATCTATCTATCTATCTATCTATCTATCTAATATCTATCTATCTATATATCTATCTATCTATATATCTATATGATATATCTATCTATATCTATCTATCTATCTATCTATATATATTTCTATCTATCGTATCTATTCTATCTGATCGATCTTTCTATCTAGGGACCCTATAAATTGTGATTGCTTGTCAAGATAAACCTCTAATCCAATAAAACCAGGAATTATTACATGAGGAGAATACATGAGGAAAAAGGAGGATGGATAATCAATGTTTAAATATCGAAAATGAAAGAAAAAGGGAATATTTGCAAAAACGCAATGCAACATACAAACAATTAAACCCTGTTAAAGTTAAAGAAAGCTCTAGAAAATCAAGTAAAACATGTAGACAATCACATCCTGATTAAAGGTTAAAGAATTCTTATAGAAAATCAAGTATAACATATAGACAATCAAATCCTGAGAAAGTTAAATAATCTTCTAAAAAATCATATAACTACATTTAAAACAATCAAACCCTGAGAAAGTAAAAGGAATCCATGAGAAAAGCTGTTTACTAAATATAAACAATCAAACCCTGAGGAAAGTAAAAGAATCCATGAGACAAAGCAGTTACTAATTATAAACAGTCAAACCCTGAGAAAGTAAAAGAAATCCATGAGAAAAATCAGTTACTAAATATATACAATCAAACCCTGGAGAATGTAAAAGAATCCACGAGAAATGCAGCTACGAAATATAATACAATCAAACCCTGAGGAAAGTAAAAGAATCCATGGAAAAAAAGCTGTTACATAAATATATACAATCAAACCCTAAAGTAAAAGAATCCATGAAAAAAAGCAGTTAAGAAATATAAACAATCAAACCCTGAGAACGTAATAGAATCCATGGAAAAAAGCACATGTAACATATAGGCAATTAAATCATGATAGAGTTTAAAAATCTCAAAAAAATAAGTACCTCAAACGAAAATTATCAGAGAATACAAAATAAATCAGATGTGCTAAAATGTAAGAGGCTAAATAATAACAATGATGATGTTGATATTCATAAAACATGGCAAGGTTGATTCTAAACCCTGCAGGTCTCAATTGGACTAGGTCTGGACAGTATAAGCACTATTTCCACAGTAACATCAGTATTGGCCCAGAAATATATTTGTACTTGTTGTGATCAATTATGGTATCAGTCATCTGTCACAAAATGCAATCATACTATGTACAAATTATGTTCCAAAGAAATACTTACAGTTATGTATTACTGGTGTTAAAAGTATTGATGACACACGAAGCGATTTGTTCTACATGTCACTCTAAATTGAAAACTGGTAAGCTCCCAAGTGGTGCATAAGGCTAACAAAATTGTCTGTTCCAAAAAAAGCCAATTGCTTTACAAAAATTTAACCCCCCTAGAGGAAAGACTAATTTCGCCAAGAATTCCCTTCATGTAACTGCGAGAATTTACTAGTGGAGGTCAGTTAAGTATATACATGGCATTATTGTTAATGTACCTGCTGATGTTAATTCCAACACGTTAGTATTTTACCCAGACCAATAACATGAATCACCAAACAATACAAATCAAACTTAAAAGGCGTCTTAGTTACAAACATCAATTATCAATTTCAGAATATTAGACACAGCTAAATTTATAGAAGCAGCTCGATATTTAGTGAATACAAGTGATTTGTTTTAAAATGAGGTGTACATGTATCGGATAGTTGGCTACCACAACCTACATGTAAATAACAATAAAGAGTGTTCAGAGTTTATTAACAAAACAAATTCAGAAAAATCAGATAGTATACAAAAAATTCTTATAGCAAGAAAAATAATATAGCAACACAAAACTGCAAAACTGATGACTTGATTGACAATTGATTCAGTATGATGAAGGCTGTGAAGAAATTGATTTACTATATATATATATATATATATATATCTATATATATATATATATATATATATATGCTATTTGTGCGATCACTTGATAATACATGATACTAGACAATATATAGGTCTGTATCTGATCTACGTTAATAAACTTTATTAAAAAAATTGTTAAAAACTTAAATTTTCGGTCGCTAACTGAGACCTTATTCTGAGTTCTGTTATTTCAGGCAAGTTCGGATATCCTTCTTTGTATGACTTTCGCGTGTCCCAAAGCGAACTAAGCAGCGGCAAGTAAACACGTCGGTAATTTCAAATGTGTTAAATAACTGAAATGTATTCTCGTGTGGAATTCGAGATGGGCAGAAAAGAAACCGGGAGTCAGAAAAAGAAACGAGTCTGCAATTAAGGATCATGCAGAAGAAGTACAGGGCATGATGTAGTGTAAACAGATGTTGAATTTTGGGAAAGGAGCGGCGTTAGCAATTACCATAAGCGATTGTTCTTGAAAGCATTTCATTCCACACGAGAAAACAATTCAGTTAATGAACAAATTGAATTACCGCGTGTGTAACTTGCCGCTGCTTAGGTCCTTTTCGGACACGCGAATGTCACTATAAGTAGGATATTCCGAACTTGCCTCTGAATAACAGAACTCTGAAGATGGTCGCAGTTAGCGACCGAAAATTTAGTTTTTAACATTTTTTAATAAGAGTTTTTAAACGTTAGATCAGATTACAAACTATATATTCTAGTATCATATATATATATATATATATATAATATATATATTATATATATATATATATATTTATATATATATATATACTATATATATATATATATATATATATATATATATATATATATATATATTATATATATATAATATATATATATATATATATATATATCATATATATATAATATATATTTATATATATATATATATATATATATTATATATATATATATATATATATATATATATATATATATATATATATTATATATATATATATATATATATATATATATATATATATATATATATATATATATATATATATATATATATAATTTATATATAATATGATACTAGAATATATAGGTTGTATCTGATCTACGTTTAAAAAACTTTATTAAAAAAATGTTAAAAACTAAATTTTCGGTCGCTAACTGCGACCTTCTTCAGAGTTCTGTTATTCAGGCAAGTTCGGATATCCTACTTATGTGACTTTCGCGTGTCCGAAAGGACCTAAGCAGCGGCAAGTACACACGCGGTAATTCAATGTGTTCATTAACTGAATTGTTTTCTCGTGTGGAATGAAATGCTTCAAGGAACATTCGCTTATGGTAATTGCTAACGCCTCTTTCCAAAATTTCAACATCTGTTGACACTACATCATGCCCTGTACTCTCTGCATGATCCTTAATTGCAGACTCGTTTCTTTTTCTGACTCCCGGTTTATGTTCTGCCCATCTCGAATTCCACACGAGAAAACAATTCAGTTAATGAACACATTGAATTACCGCGTGTGTACTTGCCGCTGCTTAGGTCCTTTGGGACACGCGAAAGTCACATAAGTAGGATATCCGAACTTGCCTGAATAACAGAACTCTGAAGAAGGTCGCAGTTAGCGACCGAAAATTTAGTTTTTAACATTTTTTAATAAAGTTTTTAAACGTAGATCAGATACAACCTATATATTCTAGTATCATGTTATCAAGTGATCGCACAAATAGATATATATATATTTATATATATATATATATATATATATATATATATATATATATATATATATATATATATATATATATATATATATATATATATAATATATATATATATATAATATATATATATATATATATATATATATATATATATATATATATAATATATATATATATATATATATATTATATATATATATATATATATATATATATATATATATATATATATCAATTTCTTCACACCATTCATCATCTGTATCATTGTCAATCAAGTCATCAGTTTTGCAGTTTTGTGTTGCTATATTATTTTCTTGCTATATGAATTTTTTGTATACTATCTGATTTTTCTGAATTTGTTTTGTTAATAAACTCTGACCACTCTTTATTGTTATTTACATGTAGGTTGGGTAGCCAACTATCCGATACTTGTACTCCCTCATTTTTAAACAAATCACTTGTATTCACTAAATATCGAGCTGCTTCTAGAACTTTAGCTGGTCTAATATTCTGAAATTGATAATGATGTTTGTAACTAAGACGCCTTTTAAGTTTGATTGGTATTGTTTGTGATTCATTTATTGGTCTGGGTAGAATACTAACTGTTGAATTAACATCAGCAGGTACATTAACAATATTGCCATGTATACTTAACTGACCTCCACTAGGTAATTCTCGCAGTTACATGAAGGGAATTCTTGGCGAAATTAGTCTTTCCTCAAGGGGGGTTAAATTTTGTAAAGCAATTGGCTTTTTTGGAAAAGACATTTTGTTAGCCTTTGCACAACTTGGGAGCTTACCAGTTTTCAAGTTAGAGTGACATGTAGAACAAATCCATTCTGTGTCATCAATACTTTTAACACCAGTAACACATAACTTAAGTATTTCTTTGGAACATAATTTGTACATAGTAGGATTGCATTTTGTGACAGATGACTTATACCATAATTGATCACAACAAGTACAAATATATTCTGGGCCAATACTGATGTTACTGTGGAATAGTGCTATACTGTCAGACATAGTCAATTGAGACCTGCAGGGTTTAGAATCAACCTTGCCATGTTTATTAATATCAACATCATCATGGTTATTATTTAGCCTCTTACATTTTAGCACATCTGATTTATTTGTATTCTCTGATAATTTTCGTTTGAGGTACTTATTTTTTTGAGATTTTTAAACTCTTTCAGGATTTAATTGCCTATATGTTACATGTGCTTTTTCCATGGATTCTTTTACTTTCTCAGGGTTTGATTGTTTATATTTCGTAACTGCTTTTTTCATGGATTCTTTTACTTTAGGGTTTGATTGTATATATTTAGTAACTGCTTTTTTCATGGATTCTTTTACTTTCTCAGGGTTTGATTGTTTATATTTAGTAGCTGCTTTTCTCGTGGATTCTTTTACTTTCTCAGGGTTTGATTGTATATATTTAGTAACTGATTTTCTCATGGATTCTTTTACTTTCTCAGGGTTTGACTGTTTATATTTAGTAACTGCTTTTCTCATGGATTCTTTTACTTTCTCAGGGTTTGATTGTTTATATTTAGTAAATGCTTTTCTCATGGATCCTTTTACTTTCTCAGGGTTTGATTGTTTAAATGTAGTATTTGATTTTTTAGAAGATTATTTAACTTTCTCAGGATTTGATTGTCTATATGTTATACTTGATTTTCTATAAGATTCTTTAACTTTATCAGGATGTGATTGTCTACATGTTTTACTTGATTTTCTAGAGATTTCTTTAACTTTATCAGGGTTTAATTGTTTGTATGTTGCATTGGCTTTTTGCAAATATTCCTTTTTTCTTTCATTTTCGTTATTTTAACATTGATTATCCATCCTCCTTTTCCTCATGTATTCTCTCATGTAATCATTCCTGGTTTTATTGGATTGAGGTTTATCTTGACAAGCATCACAATTTATAGGGTCACTAGATAGATAGATAGATAGATAGATAGATAGATAGATAGATAGATAGATAGATAGATAGATAGATAGATAGATAGATAGATAGATAGATAGATAGATAGATAGATAGATAGATAGATAGATAGATAGATAGATAGATAGATAGATAGATAGATAGATAGATAGATAGATAGATAGATAGATGGATGGATGGATGGATGGATGGATGGATGGATGGATGGATGGATGGATGGATAGATGGATAGATAGATAGACAGTTTAATAATTCTAAAAATTTACAGCCAAAACTGAGCTGAATTAGATTAAGAATTTACAATGACATGCAGTATGTATCAAAAACTAATAGTATACTGAACTAATGAATATAACTAAGACAAAAATTATGTACAATTACTTTAAAAAAAAGCTTTTCTGAAGTCTATTTGTTTTACAAACAGGGACATGATATTTACGTGTATTTCTAAGCTTGAAATTACATTTATTTAACTTCGGTAAAAATTTATGTAATTTATGTTCTGGGTTTTTACTAATTTCCTGGAAAACTTTAGTTGTCTGTGATTGTCTACGATTATACGCTGTTTCTAAATTTGCAAGTTCTAATGCATTATAATAGTGAACAAATGGGTGGATAATTGTCATGGCACGCTTCTGTAAAGATTCAAGTTCATCTGACAGGTAGTTGGGCAATGAATTATGATAGACTGGGCAGGCGTATTCCATGATGGGACGGATGCATATGGTATAAAAGGTTACAAGTTCCTTCGTTGCAACACCCGCTCTCTTCAGTTGTTTGAGGAAGTAGAGTCTTATAGATACCTTTCGTGATATTTCAGATACGTGACAGTTCCATTTCAGGTCGTTCGAAATGTTCAATCCGAGTAACTTGACACTTGATACTTCCTCAATAGCTTTCTCATTGATAATAATTGGATTGAGATCTGCTGCGGTCTTAGCAAACGAGATTCGCATTTCTTTACATTTACTTTCATTTAATTGGAGCTTGTTCTCGCTCGATTTGGTTACGAGTTCGTTGACAGCGTCTTGAATCCTACTTGCCTGGTTCTTTGCGACTGGCTCTGCAATTGTCGTGTCATCCACATATTTCCATAACTCTGTGTTTGTAACATCAATATCGTCAATCATGAAGATGAACAGCCACGGTCCCAGTTTAGTCTCTTGAGGGACCCCTGCTGGTATGTCTCCCCATTCGGATTTACAGTCCTGACCGAGTTTAACTCTTTGCTTGCGATTTTTAAGAAAGTCTAAAATCCAGCACGAGATGGAGTACGGTAAGTCGAGGGCCGTCAGTTTGGTGCCAAGCTGGTATGCCATCTGGGCCGGTGGCCTTCTTTGGATTGAGAAAGGAGAGCTTCATAAAGACGCTGTCAGCTGAGACTGCGTATGGTACAGCAGATGGGTCGTCTTGCTGAGGTTCGTAGTCGTTCGGCAGGGGTTCAAAGATACTCTTTGGTGATAAAAAAAGCCTCGTTGATTGTTTGGGCTAAATCCGCTCCATCAGGAATTCCATCAAGGTGTTGAAGGAGATTTGCGAGGTCAATTTTACTGGATGATAGGCCGCTGAGTTTCTTGACTTCACTCCACCAAGATAATGGTTTATAATCTTTCAATTGAGCTACTTTGGTGTCGTAGTATTTCGCTCTACAAGCCTTGCGTTCGCGGTTCACGCGGTTCCTGAGAAGACGAAACACTAGCAAGTTTCCTTGCGCGAGAGCTCTTTGGCGGCGTCTAATGAGGTCTTTCAAAGTTGGATTAATCCAAGGTGGTTCACCGGGGTATATGGTTTTAGATCGTAAGGGCAATACAAACTCCATCCCCACTTGAACAATTTTTTCAAAGACTGAAAATTTTTCGGCGCAGGTGTTAACTGCATCAATATGTGCGTTAAGATCAACTTGCTGGAGATACGCACGTATCGCAAGACGATTACTTGGTCTCAGATCTCTGTGTCATCAATACTTTTAACACCAGTAACACATAACTTAAGTATTTCATTGGAACATAATTTGTACATATAGTAGGATTGCATTTTGTGACAGATGACTTATACCATAATTGATCACAACAAGTACAAATATATTCTGGGCCAATACTGATGTTACTGTGGAATAGTGCTATACTGTCAGACATAGTCAATTGAGACCTGCAGGGTTTAGAATCAACCTTGCCATGTTTATTAATATCAACATCATCATGTTTATTATTTAGCCTCTTACATTTTAGCACATCTGATTTATTTGTATTCTCTGATAATTTTCGTTTGAGGTACTTATTTTTTTGAGATTTTTAAGCTATTTCAGGATTTAATTGCCTATATGTTACATGTGCTTTTTCCATGGATTCTTTTACTTTCTCAGGGTTTGATTGTTTATATTTAGTAACTGCTTTTTTCATGGATTCTTTTACTTTAGGGTTTGATTGTATATATTTAGTAACTGCTTTTCTCATGGATTCTTTTACTTTCTCAGGGTTTGATTGTTTATATTTAGTAAATGCTTTTCTCATGGATCCTTTTACTTTCTCAGGGTTTGATTGTTTAAATGTAGTATTTGATTTTTTAGAAGATTATTTAACTTTCTCAGGATTTGATTGTCTATATGTTATACTTGATTTTCTATAAGATTCTTTAACTTTATCAGGATGTGATTGTCTACATGTTTTACTTGATTTTCTAGAGATTTCTTTAACTTTATCAGGGTTTAATTGTTTGTATGTTGCATTGGCTTTTTGCAAATATTCCTTTTTTCTTTCATTTTCGTTATTTTTACATTGATTATCCATCCTCCTTTTCCTCATGTATTCTCTCATGTAATCATTCCTGGTTTTATTGGATTGAGGTTTATCTTGACAAGCATCACAATTTATAGGGTCACTAGAAACAACAGATGCTTGATTGTTTCTTGTATTGTTATTCAGGTGGGTTTGTTTATCAATTTCAGTCACATTTCCCAATACACACTGGTTCATAGGGTTTGTCGAAACATAATGCATTTCATCTAAATGCCCAACATTAATAATATGTCTTGTATTTCCTGAAGAATATACAGGACGTACAATTGTAGTCTCGGTGACGTACAATTGTAGTCTTAGGGCAGTTTCAGTGATATGAATTGTTAAATTATGAGAATTTGCAACTGCCTGTATAATGGTCAGCCCATGTTACTTGTTTAGACATACTTTGTAAATAATGCAGCCATGACTGTTCAGTATTACTTTCAATAAAGTGTTCGGAGAGTTTATTAGATGTTGAATTGCAAGAGCTCGTATTTGTATATGTTTAGCTTCTGTACCAAAAATTTGATGACTTACACTACGAAAAAAACAGTTCCCATCACCAATAACATCTACTGGTCTTAATCCTATTTGAGATAGTCTACTTGTTAACAAGAACATTGAAGAGTTTGAACGCGGTGTTAAGTTGGAGCATTCTTTTCTTGCTGGATTAATAGGACCTGGATTTAATTCAATGTCACCGCACATCATCTGGAAAAATCTTGAAGATGTTTTGACTCTTTGTTTATCACATTTACTAGAATTAACAGTTGATATGGTTGTATCTCTTAGTTTCAATAATTTGTGTTTTCTCGTTCGTTTAATCTTCTGCAAGTTAAATCCTACTTTGACTTTGTATTTTCCCGTTACATTTTGTCGGTTTTGAGACATGTTTTTAATATCAAGGTTGTAGCGATAACACGTGGGCTATCTCTTCGTCTTTCGCTTCGATTGACGAGTGAAGAGATTGTCGACGACACGTGGGCCGTCTCCACGTCTTTTGCTTCGATTACATAAAGCTCTCTGACGAGTCAAGAGATTGTTAACGACACGTGGGCCGCTTCCTCGGCGAGTCAAGAGATCGTTACTAGTTAAAGTACCACAGAAGCTAGCCATTTTTTATCACTGTCTGCGAAACGAACTTGTCTGCATACAACCAAAACCAAAATGAGAGTGAAACTAAATCTGAATTACGCATTACCTTATATGGACATTGGAATAGCTTTTACGGCGTAAAGAAATTAATCATCCTCCCGAAGTCCGTAGAATATTAACCGGACCAAACAGAACGAGAAACTACAGAGCATTATATTACATTTATACATTAGAGACTCGAAGTACCATAACAGTGTATTTAAACAAAGACAAATACGCTGTGCTTACCTGACAGTTTGACTCAGTGTGACCAACGTGGCAGAAATTATATCCTGAATATCAGACCTTTATTTTATATACAGCCATACAGGCTCGTCTTCCCCTAGCAGACAATGAATCCTTTCTCCTACACCATATTTAATACTGTAAGTCCACAAAATCACTGTTTCAAGAAGGTATATTATCTCTCGCTCCTTGGCTCTACCATCTTTGTATTTTGATAATCAACTAGCGCGTGCGCAGTAGCATGTTAACATAAAAACCCGGGGGACACGAATTATATTCGAGACATATGAAATATTCAAGATACCGAAATCAAACTGCATTACAATTTGACACGTAAAAAACCCATCGATAACTCACTTGACGGTCTTCCCTCATTGTCCAGGAACTTCACATTCATTTTCCCACTAACAAAAGTAAATCGAAGAACCAAAATACTACGAAATAATAATGTCGCCACCCCCCGGATGTTAACACTATCGGTCACTGACTCTATATATGAATGAATGTATATATATATATCGTGTGAATTTTCGCCACTCATCACAATACTGCAAAGTTTAAAAAACTTTGCACTAAAAAAATAGTCATGTAAATATAGTTAACTCTGATCTTTGTAAATATCAATAGATATTAGAATAAATTTTCTTTCTGTTAACAATGTATATGGTCTTTTCTTTCTGATAAAACACAAATGACATTCTTACGAAGTCTTAATGTGCACAATGGATGTACGTTTTAAACTTCCAGCAAATTTTTACATTTGCGGTCAAAGTCAATCGGGGAAATCATGCTTGGTTAGGTCAATGCTTCATCATCTTAATGTGCTTTTTGATCCACCGCCCACAAGGTTAATTTATTGCTTTGGTGAATATCAAACCATGTTTGACGACATGGTTGAAACAATGCCAGGTATTAGCTTTGTCGAAGGATTTCCTGATAATTTACATGACATGTTGGGAAACGATAAAAACTCACTGATCATCGTAGACGATCTTACGTCGGAATGTTCAAAAGACCAACGCATGTCGGAATTGTTTACTCGTGGTTCCCATTATCGGGTTACGTCTGTTATGTATTTGACACAAAACCTTTTTCCTCCTGGTAAACAATCACGAACTATCAGTTTGATTCTCATCATATGATCGTTTTCAAGAACCCAAGAGATTCACTTGGTATCGCAACTCTGGCTTGACAGATGTATCCTAGCAATGTAAATTATATGCTCGACTCGTTTAACGACGCAACACAGAAGCCATATGGATATCTCTTGATGGACTTACATCAACAGACACCTGAAAACCTTCGATTACGGTCAAATATCCTACCGAATGAATGACAGGTTGCTTATGTGAAAAGTACTTAAATCGGATCCACGTCATAGTTCTCGTCATTTCACTATGTCTAAACGGATGAAAGACAATCTAGCTTACTTATACGTTCTTGCAAAAAGTAAACCAAAAGTTCGAAAGATCATTGTGGAGCATGGACCAGCAGACTTAATTGTGTGTGTCTGTGAGTGTTCATTTAATTTACTGAAAGGTGTCATCCCACTATCACCTAATCAAAAGCGAAAATTGTCTCGGTACAAGAAACATCTCCGTGTTTTGGCAGACAAAAAAACCTCTCGAAGAAAGAAAAAACATCTTCTTAATCAGAAAGGAGGGAACCTTTTAACAGCTCTACTACCACCAGTGCTTAGCGTTGTTGAGCAGTCTCTACTTACAAAATGAGTCAATTTAAGCGCATGATTCTTGTTCCAGAAGATGCACTTCACAGACTTCAACGTAAACAAAAACAAAAACAAGAAACAACACCTCTTGTCACAAATCTTATGAACATCGATGAACGTATGGATAGTGTTGTGAGACGTACAGATATGACCGATGATGCAAAGCAAAAGTTATATAATGCTGATCTAGAACGTTATTTGAACCTGAAGCATCAAAAGAACAACGACTTCCCTACCTTTAATGTTAATAGCACAACCCCAGATGCTAACAAACCGGCTGAAGATAAAGAAGGAACGTCAAAAGAAACATTAAGCGAATCGGTTATTGTTGATTCTATACCTAAAACTATGCGTGAACGAGCCGTGGCCATCTTGAACAGATTAAAAGCGTATCCTAACGTAATTTCTTGGGATGAAACCGGTCAAGTAAAGCTAGATGGCAAGGATGTCCAAGGGTCAAATATTTCAGATCTATTAAGTGATGCTGTAAGAGGCAGGAATAGTTTCAATCCCACTAGTTCAAAGAAATTCTTTCGAGTTTTATCAAAGATAAATATGCCTAAGGATCTTGTAAGAAATGAAGAACGATGGAAGCAAGCACAAATTGAGTCTTCATCAGAAGACGAGGAAACTCTGTACACAAGTCCACAACGCCAGGAATTACACGGAATTTTTTCTACGTATTCGACAACGTCACCAAAGAAACGGCAAAACAATTAAGGCTAAATCCGCGTTGGTATCGCTATTAGTCTTTATGTAAATAATTGCAATTACTAATAAATTGTTTTCAAATTATCATGTCGTTAGTCTTGAGTAGCAAATTTTATTTTTTTAATCAAGAGACAAAGAATAAAATTCAAAACATTATTCAACAAAAAGTAATTTTATTCCAAAATATTAAAAAGTGTTACAAGATATTAATGTTTTCTTAAACCCTCAACTAACTTTTTACTAGACTGATTCTCACCGTGAATTTTTGTTGACGTATAAAAATGTTTATTGACAAATATAAGATTGACAAATCTTATTGTTGTCAAACATATGCACAATAGTACTTAAACTGTGACCCCATGCTCTATGACTTAGGTAAAATAAACAGTTTTGTCCATATACATCCGTCCAAACACTTTGCAATTCTCGATCGTTAAAATACCATTCATCACAACGATTATCTAAGTATTCTTTAAATGTTTCATCGTAATAATCAGGCGGCTTCCCATAACTGTCAAAAAATTCTCCTTTGTACTCTGATTGGAAGTAAAAGGCAATCCAATGTGTTCCAGGTTTGTTACTTGGATATGTGTGCGCCACAAAGCAACATGGAAATCTGTCAATTTCTTTAGGCAGTTGATCCGACGGGTAGACACCACAAAACTTTTTACGTGTGAAGGGTCGGATTTTAGTCCACTGTCAATCTGGTGTGTGTTCATCAGTTTACGTAGTCGTAGATTACGTTCCTGTCCGAATCAATTTGTACAAGGTTTTCAAATTCTCCGTAGCAAACAAGACTCACAGCTGTTGGCAATGTAGCAGAGAACTGAATCTCAAGTGACAGGTTTCCTCTCTGGACCCGGTTAAAATGATCAGATGATCTGCACATATCGGGTGTTAAATCAAATGCATACAATGCATATCCTTTAGAAAACTCATCTCGCGATATATCATTGCCTGTGTTGTAGTACATTTTCCCAGTTCCCGAAAACATAGTGTAGAATAATTCGACGAACCTTTGATTCGCACCAAACGATAGTTTGATCGGTTTGAAGGGTATGGCTTCATCGTTGACAGTAAGGGTGAGAGACGACATGTTAAAATGTTGAAAATTGAACGGATTTTTTTTAAAGTGGCCATTAAAAGCGGCACTTTCAACCAAACCGAAGACAAATGATTTTGGTACAAACCCACCGAAAACACTCTCTTTCTTTGGGGAAGGGTTCCCCGCTGGAATGACAAAACTCTTGCACTCGACTCGTCGAATAGGATAAATGGCTGGGCCTTTTTCAACGCTACTTCGTGAGTCAAAGACACTATAGGGTTGACTTTCACCTTGCGGACTTTAAGATAAGCCTCAATCAACTTCACTTTGAAATCCGCGTCGGCTGCAGACGACATCAGACAAAACTCGTGAGCGCTAGGACTCATAACGATTTTCAAATCAACATAACTTAGCAAAAGTCGCTCAGAGAAAAACAAATCACAAAATATAGGTCCGGCCACTTCAACGATTCCACTTTCCTTGCTAAACTCATATCTGTTTTTAAATCCTTGGTTGGCTGCCGCAACGGAAAGGGTCGGGTCTGCCACGTCCATTTTTCCAGCAGTATCTTTGTAAAAAAGAGCTGATGTAAGTTGCGATTGCTTTGCCGATGGTCCATAGTTCAAAAGCGTTTCAAGGTAGGAACGGTACGCATAGGTTCCAGCAGACTGTGTGACTTGCTTTCCTTTCAAAAATACATCAACTTGTTTAAACAAGCTATGCATGAAATTGTTTACAGGTCCTACTTTCATATCCGCATCGAGATTCGTTCCATCAGCTTTTGTCACTTTTGCACGGACTACCAGAATTGTCTTCCCTTAGACAAATCGACATAGTCTTCGGTGCCTGGGGAAAGAAACGAGATAGAGCCACCATCTGCAACACTTGAAACAGGTTCGTGGTCTACCCATCTACCTTTTTCGAGACTGACCTGTGTCACAGGAACAGAAAATAGATCAAGTTCGCTTTTTGTACATTCTACCGTTTTAGGATGTATGAAATCCATAACTATCCAAAGATGTCTTCCATACGAGTTGTTTTCTGTTTCTTGGCCCGTTTGGATGTGACAGCACGAGATGAAACCTTTCTCTTTTTACCTTTTCGTTTAGCAGATTGCGGTTTACCACTTCCGGTTTGAGTTAATCTCTGAAGTTTGTTAATGGCTCTTTGCTTTGCCACGTTTGTTGCTTCAGTCAATCTAGATTTCGCTGCCTTTCTAACGTTTTTGCCAGCAAGGACATCTCCCAGTAAACTTGCACCCGAACTCAATGCAATGTTCCCCAAGGTCTTTACTCCACTTTTAACCATAGGCATGACTGCTCTTGCAACACTCCGAAAAAGCCCTCCCAAATCGTAACCCATTTGTCCATGTCCAATTTGCCAAGGACTACCCATAAAAACGGGCATCCCATTCCCATGTTGCTGATCCAGATAATAACGAGTGTAACGGTCTGAGTGACTCATCTTTACATAAAGTAGGGGGAATTTTGCTGTTTTAAATGAAGTGTTACTAACACCTTTCCACGTTCAAATGGCATAGGAAGTCCTGTGTCACTTCTTAAAAGAATCTCGATGTCTTCAAATGACTTCCTTTGGACAGGTACATACTGCATATTGGTGTACGTTCTAGTAATCACTTCACCCATTTTTCCTTCGTTAGGGACAGTTCTTAACAATTTAACATTCGAATTACCCACAACTTGTGGTTGCACAATATCACAGTAAGTGTAAATCGAATTCATCGCGCCACTGATGTCCGCAACATATGGACTCACGGTCGTCTTGGTAATCTTTATCTCCTTCCCTCCAAATCCCAGTAAAACCGACATTTTCTCTGACATGGCGAACTGGTAACTATGTTTTAGGAGTACCGTTACTCTTTCTGTCCGATCATCAAAAGTCATGAAACATTTCCCTTTGTATCTTTTGACAAGGCTGCATTTACGGAGTTAACTAGATCTTTCATCGTTTCATAATATCCACATCATCACTGTAGTATATGTGGCTATCTACTTCCTGTAGATTATACCATGTATGAGGGTAAGTCATCGAATACAGCCCAACTTCCCAGTCACCAATCAGATCAATAGTCTGAGGTAATTTCACCCTGAAACTCGTGGATGAATTTTCGGGAAACGTGGACATGGACGCATTGCTTGGAAGCATAAGGTAAAAATATGTTCTGTTCATCACGAACGCAAAAACGACAACAAAATAAACACAAAACAGTCGATGGTTTAAAGACGTTATCCGTCGTTATATTTCTTTAAGGACTGCATATCTGCTAAATCCATTTGCCACTGTTCATCAATGCCACCAACAATCACACGGTTTCTTTTAAAGTTTCGTCGGACCGGTTTGTGTAAAGTGAACGCATCTTGTTTCATTAACCATTCAAGGATTTGTTTCCGAGTCAGATTGTATACCTGCCTTCTTCTTTTTCATCTCGGTATCTACGATCCACACCTCCAAAACCACCAGAACGTTTCGAGTCAAAATAAACACTTGACAAATACTCATCAACTTTGTCCATGTTATCGCAACAACATCAGCTATCGCAATGAATATAACACATCGCCAGTATTCTTTTGATCAATCTGAAACAATGTCAGACTCAATTTGAACATCTTCCGTTGCACGACATGGCAAACCAGAGGAAACATTCTCAGACGCTCTCGAAATAACGTTTTCATCAATTCCATAGTTTTTAACAGTTTTGCTACTATAACCCATTTGCAAATGTCCCTCAAGATTAGTGTCATTTCGTCCAAAGCTTATACCAAATCTAAACATTTTCTGTCTGTTATGATTTTTGTTTCTTTTGACTTTATCATTTTTCGATATAACATACCGCCATAATAACATTGTCACCGCAAGCGACAACGTAGAATGAAGAAAGTGAACCAATGCAATAGTTTTCAAACGATTTATTGATCAAAAATAGTAAATTACACAGTTGGTTAGTACTTTAGTTTACATATACACATGACATAGTCCATTAAATTGTTAATGCTCATAGTTCTTTCTGTTTCAGAGTAGATCTCACTTAACATAAACCATGGTAAATTGAACAATGTTTCAAAATAAGTTCGGTATGCAAAGGAAGGATCAGGATACTTTAAGACTTTACAAGCCTCTAAAACTCCTCGCCAAATTTCTTCCCGGTCAATTGTTGCAATCACTTTGTCCGCATATGTCAACCAACGATCATCCTCATCTGAAATTTTACAGCTTTCTCTCATCTTCATCCACAGGTCATTCTTCGCCTCTTCTCTCACACATGCCGTCTCTAGTTCTTCTAACTGCATCATTTGTAAATTTACAAACTCGGTAAAGATAAGGTTAATCAACCGGTCAATGTTTAATTCTTCAAAATCGACTTCGTCGCTGTAAATTTGTTTAAACAAATGTGCCATGATTCCACTCTTTACGTTTCTTCCACCTGTTCCAAAGAATTACAATGACAAAAATAACCAGAGCTAACATTCTCTCAAATACGTGTTCCTCTTCAAGTGATCTACTTGTTCTAAACCAATGCTAATACAAATTTCGTTTGTTACGCTTTTGCTGTTTGCATAAAAACCTGTTTAATAACTCGTTTCCAACCAGTGAAAACAAATCGATACTTCATGACGTCTTTTCCGGTTAACATGCGCGCGCACACGGTCACACGGCCAACCTGGTAACTAAAATCTAGGGGTAAGAGCCACTTGAAAAAATGCTGACTAAGGGGTTCTATAAGGATATGGCGATCACGAGCGTGAAAGTAGGTATGGTGAGCATGAAACTCCGAGTAGTGACATTTTAAAGAATAAAGTTTATATATCTATAACTCGCTCTACCTCTTTTGGTATTGAGCACTCTTGTCTATCAACTAACAATTTTTATACATCTTGATATATATATATATATATATATATATATATATATATATATATATATATATATATATATATATATATATGAATTGATGAATTTTTTACTATCATAAATTATTTTCACCAAACCATCAAATTTACGTGGAGTGTCGCTAATCCTCTGGCATATTTGGATGCACTAGTGTCCCTGTCGGCAGGATCTATTACCACCGATCTATATTGTAAGCCGACAGATACCCATCAGTACCTTGACAGGAAATCTTGTCATCCAAATTATGTTAAGCGGGCTATACCATATAGCAAAGTGAAAAGGTTGTAAACTGCCAATAATTTAGTGACGAAATACTGACATTTCGAGAGGAACCCTTCATCAGAGTAAGATGAGATGAAATAAAATAAATAGGGCTTATATACATGCCAAAAGGGTGTCACAAGTAGAAAGTAGCCAATCAAATGCGCGGGAAATAAACAAACTAATAATTGATGAGATGCGAAAAGTTAAATAATTTGCTATTTTGACAGTTGATCAGCAAACAGACTGAGTGAGGGGATAGGAGAAATGACAGGTCCAATATCCAAGGGGATTAGGCGATAATATATTAGCAGTAAGAAACAAAAACTTGAAAAGGAATGAAAGTGCATAAGCTAATAATAAAAAGTTCCAAGCAAACTAAAATAACAAAAAACTTATAGGAAATTAAATAAAAGAAAAACGTTCGTTAAGACCAAGAGGATGTGTGGTGCCAAGTTTAAAAATGAGACGCTTCTCTTGCCGTTTGCGGTTATCGTTACCACCTGAGATGGGAAGGATGGCACAGACTTTCATGTCTGAAACCAAATTGTTGGAGCTGTTGAAATGGCGGGCTACAGGTTTGTCAACATCATTGTTCCTCACGGAACGAAGATGTTCAGCAAACCTGTCTGAAAGGCGTCGCCCAGTTTCACCGATGTAGATTTTAGGGCATTTATCGCAAGAAATGATGTTGGTGGACGTGCATGAAAAAGTGTGACGGATTGTGTGGTCGAATTTGGGGGCAGTAAAGGGCATGTGTTGCAGCGGGAACGGCCGGAAGAAAATGTTCCCGCTGGTGCCGAGGTATTTTGTTTAAGGGCACTACGGCGAAAAGATACCAAAGGGTTATCGGTGAAAATGGCTGACGTCTCAGGATCATTTTGTAAAATGTGAAAATTCCGATTGATAATATTTTTAACTTTAAAATTGAAAGGATGAAATGTTAGAACTAAAGGAATTTTATTGTTTGAAACTTGTTCCAAAGGTGGTTCAAGGGCGTCTAAACGGGGGACGAGAAAAGCTTTCTGAAGGCGAGGTCTAGAAGGTTGGTAGGCTAATCACGTTGAACAAAAAAATATGTGGTTGTGGATGGTTCTAAATGTGGTTGTGGATGGTTCTAAATGAGTGCGCTTATCAAAGAAAATTTTCAGAGCTTCAAGGCCATCCATGGTGAAAATAAATTTATCGGAACTACTGAAACGTAACTGGTCGAAAATTTGCAAGGCATGTTTAGTATCTTTGATATAAGAAGACAACTTCTTAACCAAAGGATACATAACGTTGTCTAGAAAACTGGAAATGAGCTCGGTGGGGCAACTATACAAGCAGAAACAATCGGCCTGCCAGGATTGTTAGGTTTATGAATTTTAGGTAGGAAATATATGACAGGCGTTCTGGGGGTCGTTAATATAAGGTTAGATGCAGAGGCAGGCAATTCGCCGGCTTGGATGAACTTCTTGATGGTAGTTTTGACGGATATTTGGTGAGATTGAGTGGGATCGGAATTCAACTTAGTATAAAAGATGGTGTCATTGAGTTGGCGAAGAGCCTCTTGTCGATACAAGTCCGTTCTCCAGACAACAACAGCGCCACCTTTGTCCGCAGGTTTTATGACAACGTCATCTCGACATCGCAATGACTTTAAAGCTAGAAGCTCTTCTTTGTTAAGGTTATGAACTTGTTTTCTGCGCGGAGGGTGCAATTTATCAATGTCATGGCGGCATTGTCTTACGAAAAGATCAAGGGAGGAAAAATCGCCTTCGGGTGGAGACCAAGACGATTTCTTGGGGTTGAGTTCTTCAAAAATATCCTTATTGTTATTGAAAGTGGGCTTATCATGAAAAAAAGCTTTGAGGCGCATGCGGCGGAAGAAAGATTCGGTATCCTCTTTAACTGAAAATAGATCGATGGGCCCGGAGTTGGGAACAAACTTGAATTTAACATGCGAATTTGTTGAACGATAGCGGTAAACAAAATAGGTGGGCAGACTTGGGAGAGAGAGGACTTACATCCCGAGATGTCGTCATCAGTATGTTGTAAATTACTGGACATAGATTTAATAGTGATACGCATCAAACGACGGGAATGACTCGAACAAGCCGCTGATATGTGATGGGAATAACGACGATCGATAGCGGGGAGATTAAAAGACAATAAATCAAAAGAGGATCTAAAACCGTAGGGAATGACCCGCCGATATAAACAACGACTAATAAAAGTAATGTGACTGGAAAAACGGGTTTTAGATAAAATAAGGTCAAACAAACGTAGAGCATGATTACTGATCGACGGTAAAAAAGGAAGCAAATAACTTACCATTTCGTGACGGAGACTTTGACGAAACTTCTTAAGGTTAGGCATGTCGCAGCGGTATATAGAATATCCGAGAGTAGTAAAAAAGTAGAGTGCTGCGTATAGACAGTGTTTTGAATATATAGCAAAGTGAAAAGGTGGTCAACTGCCAAGAATTTAGTGACGAAATACTGACGTTTCAAGCGTTAGTTTACCGCTATCGTTCAACAAATTCGCATGTTAAATTCTAGACTCTATGTTTTTCTTAAAGACGTTAAGGCGTCCAAATTGGCCAAATTGCTGGGTCCTTCCCCGAATCCCTCCCAGAGCACTAGTTCCTCTAACGAAGTCAATCGTCTAGTTTTCACTATTCCCTCCGATTTGCCATTATCTGACCACGAGAGATCTGTTCTTGCGAAAGGTCTCAAGTTTGTTCCCAACTCCGGGCCCATCGATCTATTTTCAGTTAAAGAGGATACCGAATCTTTCTTCCGCCGCATGCGCCTCAAAGCTTTTTTTCATGATAAACCCACTTTCAATAGCAATAAGGATATTTTTGAAGAACTCAACCCCAAGAAATCGTCTTGGTCTCCACCCGAAGGCGATTTTTCCTCCCTTGATCTTTTCGTAAGACAATGCCGCCATGACATTGATAAATTGCACCCTCCGCACAGAAAACAAGTTCATAACCTTAACAAAGAAGAGCTTCTAGCTTTAAAGTCATTGCGATGTCGAGATGACGTTGTCATAAAACCTGCGGACAAAGGTCGCGCTGCTGTTGTCTGGAGAGCGGACTTGTATCGACAAGAGGCTCTTCGCCAACTCAGTGACACCATCTTTTATACTAAGTTGAATTCCGATCCCACTCAATCTCACCAAAAATCCGTCAAAACTACCATCAAGAATTTCATCCAAGCCGGCGAATTGCCTGCCTCTGCATCTAACCTTATATTTTTCATGTTTTCCAAATATAGTGGCGAGAATAATGGCGGCGATTATTTAAAACGTTACCGAGTGCGTTTACTCAATATTTCCAATAAGCTCATCTCAGCATCCCAAGGGATAGATAAATATTTTTGACTTTTACTATTGCATAACCGTTCGTTATGGTTGAACTGTAACTGTTACCGTGTTGAAATTCTCATTTTATACAATCAGTCTAGTCTCCCACGAGATTCATCATAATCATGAAATGTTAAATGGCATAAGGCATAAGGATTCATAAAAGTTAAATGGCATAAGGATTCATCATTATCATGAATATATGCTAACCTTAATAACGGCTAACGCCTGTGTGTGTTTCCTAATCCTAAATTCATAATCCTTAGTCCTAACCCTGACCCCCGTAAATTTTTTAAATACTGTATGTCGACACAAGAACAAGGATGCGAAATCCGTCAAATTAATCGCGCTGTAATAAATCCCACTTAAGGATTTAATTGATTCAGGTGTATAATAAAAATGTTCTCTTTTAAGGTTAGGTAAAAGCGTCGGTGGAAGTCCCTGGATTACAATAATTCTTTCGTTCATCATCAGTGCGGTGTGCTTGATTGGATTACTGAGATTTCAAAAAGAAGGAAGGTTTGAGAGGATGTGGGTTCCGCCAGAATCTCAAGCTTTCGAAGATAAATACTGGGTAGAAGCAAGATTTCCCGAAAACTTTCACGCTGTATCATTTATCATTCAAGATTCAAATGTGCTTACTGCAGCAGTTTTGAGAAAGGTTTGTATAGCGTCACGGACTCACGATAATATCGTCACTAGTTAAAACAACCAAAATACAGTGATTTTATCTAAAATATTTGGTTGTCTTTGTAACCTGTAAATTTGGTATAAATCTGAGACAACCAATCCATTTAGGTAAATTTTTCACCAAAATACTTTTCGAAAAATGTTGATGGTGTCCCTTGGCCGGAGATATGTAACTCTTTAAATTGAATGTTCTCGTTGTCATGCCCTATATTTATAGTGTTCTTTTACCATGATACGAAATAAAATAAGTAATTTCTGGTTTTAAATTAAAATACCTGTAAAGTTGTTGCTTTCATGCGACAAACAAGCTAAAAATGAGCTACAAACATCAAGCTGAAATTTACTAACTTTGCTAACACACCAACCTGGTCATTGGTCCAGCGGTCACATGACACCAGAATTTCTGGGTGTTTTGATATGATATTTGATTGTTATTTGTACCTTTCTCTTTGTTTACTTTGTTGACGTATACATCCAACGCTCTGGAGACATGCTCATGTAAAGCATTCATCGTTAAAGCACCTAGCTATAACATAATTCATGATACATCCAAGAATATCTCGTATATATAAATCTCATGTATGACCATGCATCATGTTTCTAATTCGCGGTAAAATTTAAGACGATAACAATTTTTAATATCCGGTTTGAAAACGAACCGATAAGATTATAGAATCGACCGCTCACCGCCCGATCCCAGGGCCACTTCGCCGACCTTCCGCACACGAGGTTGTGACAGTGAGCTTTCTCTCTCTCGGTGGTAGAGAGTATGTGCAATTCTGCATGGAGCATATACACAAAAAAGTTAAAATTAAAATGAGTGATCCCTCGTGTTAAAATAACTAAAATAGAAAAAGTATAAAAAATATAGTCGGTATAACTCCGGGTTTCACGCTCAAGAGGCTAATAGAGCAAAAATAGGCGCGCTCAACGTGCATACTACTACTTCACAGAAAATTCCTTCATTCTCATTGATCGGAAATAGTCGTGATTTCCCGTTTCATTCTTCTGAGTTTTGATTGTCTCCGAAGCATTTTATTGTTACTTACTTACAGCGTCCCAACATTATATCTACTGCGCCTGCGCAGTAGATACAGAAAGTGAGCAAAAAGTGATGCCAATCAGTCTTTCTTAATAATAATAATAATATACAACTAATTACAGTTTCATTATAAGATAAAGCTATTAATAAAAAAATATTAATTTTAAAAAAGAAAAGTCTTAAGTGCTGACTTAAAACTACTTAACATATCAATGCTTCTAATTTCCTGTGGTAATGAATTCCACAGTTTTGGTGCGGCAACCGAGAATGTTCTGTCTTCATGAGTTACCATTTTGGATTTTGGCTCAAGCAGCAGATTTCGGTTAGATGATCTTAAAGCACGAGTAGGTTTATATTTAGTTAGTAAATGATTCAGTAATATAAACAAGTGCCTGGCCATGTAAAGCCTCGAAAATAATTAATAGTATCTTAAAAACAATCCTTGATCGCACTGGCAACAGTGAAGATTAAGAAGCACGCCCTTTATTGTATATAAACAACCAACAATTCAAGAAATGTTGGTTGGATCTATTCTAATTGATGATAAAAATACATTATTCATAATCAGGATATAATATAATTTTCCCTGATTACGAATGATATCTTGATATATCATTTTAACTAAATAGCCTTATTATGTAGTTTTGCTTATGCCCGATTATTTCATCTCACTGCTTCATGATATCAAATGTCGTAATATATTGAATGGTTTGTTATTTAGATGATGGAAATTCACCAACGTGTTGTCAATATTTCCATAATCATTGAAGGGAAGAAAATATTTTGGGAGGATATATGTTTCAAGTAAGACAATTTAAACTGACTAGAAATACGAATCCGCAATAATCCAGTCGCTCACCTTTTCTACGCCCTCCCCCAAGAGTTTCATCCTAACCCTTGCGGGATTTCTGCAAAATACCTCAAAACACACCCAAAACACCCAATCCATGGTCCCCAGACCTCGCACGCCATGTATTAATTTGCAAAAGGCCGTTTCGTCAATATTTAACCGATTTCAATTCTGAAAAAAAAATTTGGAATTACCTATAGTCAAAGTACATAACATACGTGCCTATTATATTACGCCAACGTGTATACCCTTCATAAAAACCTGCTTATGTACTTAAAAATTAATCGGCCATGTTTGTTCCGTTTTTCTCCCCAACGAAAATTGGCCGATAAAAACGGATCACTGTGCCAATCATGTGTACCAATCTGAGCCAATAATATGTACGAGATTTGGTGCTACCATATACGGATATATATATATATATATATATATATATATATATATATATATATATATATATATATATATATATATATATATATATATATATATATATATATATATATATATATATATATATATATATATATATATATATATATATAAAAGTTGAGTAGACTATAATAACATTTGCCAGAGTGCTCAATGGATATCCAGAGCATAATTAAATGAAGATGAAACGACTCAACACATTTATATATATATATATATATATATACAAACTAATTCGTGAGAAATGCCCCTTACTGATTTACTCTTTACTCCTTACTGATTTACTCTTTATCCCTTGCTTATAATGAATTTTATAAGCGGCTATATAAAGAACACTTTTTGGGGGAATCGTAGAACCTATGTGACAATAGAATAATAATCAACTTCGGTTAATAAATCACATATCGCCATTGTTGCTTTGTCTGAATTAAATACTACGATTATGTAAGAATTATTTTGAGGAAAAAATATTCTGAAGTTTGACTATTGCAATCTAGCACATGCAGCATATTATTTAGTATTGTGGCAGTTTCAACTGTTTTGGCTTATACCTTTTAATTAATAGGATTGCAGAAAAATGTGTAATGGAAGGGATCCTAGAGTTATGGTCATTTAACCGGGTTGTTGTAGAAGAAAAGTTGACCAACGAAGAAATTATTGACAAGATTGAGAAGCGACCAGCTTTGAGGTAGAGATACCTACATTAAAATTAAGACTTATGCCTGGACAATACAGAGAATGTCGATTTAGCTATATATCATCTCTTAGAATAGACTACTTGTAACTCTTTACATTTCACTCTCTGACGAAGGGCCTTCGCTCGAAACGTTAAACAACTTACACGTTATTTCGACTGTACACCAACCCTTTTAGATATTTGATTTGTACTTGTTGAGAAAGACTGTTGTTGGTGACTTACGTTTCTACGGCCTCAGCTGCGGTCATCTTCAGAGTCAAAACTGTAACAACGTGAATTGGGCTACTTTTATTATACCCAATTCTTCTCCCGACATTACCACCTGCAACTATACACAGAACTCGTAACTAGGCTCTCGGCAACGGCCTCCGTAGCTCAGTGGTCAGAACACTGCGCTATCATCGCAGGCCGTCGCGGGTTCAATTCCAGCCGGAAGGCCTTGATGTTGCACTTGATGTTGCATTTTTCGCAACTGGTCCCGGTTTGGTCTTAAAATGTATATATTCCAACACTCGAAATTTTCCTTCACCACAAATTCTTAGAACATGCAGTTTAATCAAGTGAAATTCCAAATAATACTTGTAATATGTTAGTCAAGATTTTGGATTTTAGAGGAATAGTACAGTGATTAAAAATTGTTAATAATTGCCTTATAACAGTATTTATTTGTCAAAATAAGGATGTTTTGTAACAAAAGCCAACACGTATTATAATTAAAAGCAAATATTACTAAAATTCACCATACACAGTAAATACACAGTGTTAATAGATGTTCATAAATATTCTGTATCTTAAAGCCAATATAATTTCAGAAAAATTCCTGCAACTATAACTACAGTATATAACGGTTATTGAGACACATTTAAAGCCTGCACGTTCACCCACATCTGGATAGGGTTAATAACGCACAGAAAAGCTATGAGAAATGAGAGCTATTCTGTCACAAAATGCTTAAGTAAATAAACTCATGTTTTACTCTCATGTGCTCATCTGACCTGATAAAGGACTCATCGTTAGCAAGTTGTCCTTGAAATATCGACATAGTGCAGTTCTTTCGTTTCTCTTTTTAATATTATATCCACCCACATATTTAGCTATTTGGAGACAAGTTGCAAGATAAGTTGCATAGTGTAAGACCGCCTTTACAAAAGATAAGAATGTGCCATTTTTGTTGAATTTTAGTCCATACTCCAAGACACCATTTAATCTAGAAAGAGTGTTGGGTGGTATATCCAAACGCAACGGCACCATATCTGGTGGCAAAGTGCTGAGGGCTTCCTATGCCCTTCAAAACAAGAAAAAGCTTGAAAAGTCGTCAGGAGAAGAGGTTCGTCATTTCACTTAATTTAAAATATAGGATTACATTCTCGTACGTCTGTTTGCGTATTTTTAACAGTATTTCTGGCACGAACCCTGCTTCCATTCTATTATATACACAAATCCTGAAATACAATGCAGCTCAATTAGTTCTGATGACAGCTGAACTATTGTTTGATATAAGATATATAATATATATTATACATCATATATCATATTATATCAACATAAATTTAGTAGGTGACAACTTCCTTTTTACTGATTTTAGTTATATCCTCCCAGCTCTGTCATCTGATATTTTTTTCAAGAAATAGTATTTTCTGCACGCAAAGGATAATGGTAAAACGTACTTATCGCCATATTTTTCGTTTCGGTTGATTGCAATGCGTCTATTGTACTATGGTGAGTAAATCACTAGATAAACCAGCTGATAGATGAATGAATAGGTGAAACAATGAACGAACAAACGAACGTACTTTATTTAGAATATTCTCAAATGCGTTAATAATTCATAAGGAGAACACAAAGGAAATCATAACCGATACGTTGTTGGTAAATGTGGAAATAAGTGTCTATAATTAAGTCAACTTTTTCCTCAAGTCTCTCTTAAAATACTGGTTCGTTTGAGAAGCTATATCATACTCTCGAAAGGCTTTATTATCTGATTCGAAAACGTGAGATCCGGCTATATGTTGGTAATAATGACGTATGGTTTGGTGTAAGAGTGAGCCATCTAATTATCCCTAATTGACCCTAACCCTAATCCCAGGATTATGGTTAGGATTAGCGGATAGCGGTTAGGATTAGGGTTAATTATGGTAAGCCAATCAGATGGTTTACTCTCTTCGGTCGAAAGCACTTTTTCAACACACATCTCGGTGTTTACATCTCGTGTATGATATCTTACATAATAAATTAAAAGTAAAAATACGTACGTGACTCTTTGGGCGGTGGTGAGGGGGGTATTTGTCCTGGCGTAACATGACGTCATAAGTAAGAGTGTGGATGTAATGAAAACTGTCATAAATATGTGTTCGTATAACTGTCCTGATTGCAGATTTCTGTTTCCTCTAAAGGTCGACAAAATAGCTGACATGTGGGAAAAAGAGTTTTCAAGAATTTTGGAAGAACACCATCAAATGGCGTATTTCACACACACAAAGTATATATTTTATAAATAA
Source organism: Chrysogorgia sp. JL179-B06 (assembly GCA_035772405.1). Lineage (NCBI taxonomy): Eukaryota > Metazoa > Cnidaria > Anthozoa > Scleralcyonacea > Chrysogorgiidae > Chrysogorgia > Chrysogorgia sp. JL179-B06. The sequence goes on along the minus strand of JAYKKM010000396.1, from coordinate 137,252 downwards.
TCACACAATTGTTTATAGTAAAATTACAGCCAGGGATACTCATAGTAAAATTTATGAAAAATGTGTGACTCTTTAAAACAATATCACAAATTGTTTCGATCAAAAAACTTTGATCTGCATTGGGCCTACCACTCGTTTTCCAATTTCCAAATACGAGTTATGTTTTTTGTTGGGTTTTAAAACATGTAATTTTTAAGTACTTTTTAACTGTTATATTTGTCAGAGATTCTTCCCCAATTGCGCGCAATATTAGTGTGTGTGACACCAAAAAGATTTTAAAGTGCTGAAACACAACGGTCGGAAGCAAAGTACAAAGCAACGTTCAGAATAATTTGGTTGTAATTCTGCTTTCCATCAGATTTTTAATGCCACTAGCACTTAATCTAATGCTGTAGTTACTGTAAGTTCAATTACATAAATTCAAATTCCACATTTTATATGTTTGAAGAGTATTACGAGCATGACAAATCTCCTTTTTGACTATGAGGCGGCCATTACTAGCGTGCACATGTTTCGTAAGTGACGTCAAAGACTCGAAGCCTAAGTTCCCATAGCTCATCGTTAAAATCGCGGGCTCGCTTAGACCAAATTTTAAGCAATTGCTTGTGATAGAAGATTTGTTGTTCATCTTTTTTTTGCAATTGTGTATGAGAACAAATCAACATCTCATATTTCGTCTCAGTGGCACTTTAATTATCCACAAACGTTTGGCAGAATTTAACTTCACATCACAAGTCTCTTGTAAAAAGATAAAATAGTTCAGAAACAATTGCTTATATTTTTTCATAATTACGACGGCAAGCTGACCAATCACAGCGTGCGTAGATTATGTTATAACCAGTTTTATAAAATAATTTTACTCTACGCACGCTGTGATTGGTCAGCTTGCCGGTCTCAATCAGGCTACGGAGACCGGGATGACGTCAGTAACTAATGAGAATTTGCATTAAATCAAAATGAAAAGCGTTATATATCGTAATTATCCAAAGTATAAGAAATTGTTTCTGAATTATTTTATAAAAATAATAGAATACGTTTGCTTGGGTCTCTATAACGTGATCGAAACCCTCATGAAGTAATAAAAACACTCGAGAAGTTGGGAAAGCACTCGCCTCGGCGGCTCTTGCTTCTCCCTGCACTTCTCTCTTGTTTTTATTACGTCACTCGGGTTTCGATAACGTTATAGAGACCCTGGCAAACGTATTCTATTATTTAAATAGAAGCACGGCTTTTAGCCAATCCTTTTCAAAATGTTATTTTATAATAACTATTGCATATCGTCTTTAATTAGGCATATTTAATGAGATATTAGGCATATATCTCATTAGGCATAACATTATCAATCATTTTCAGGTTCCTTGAAACATCGCAGAGGGCTATTAACGGCGACATTAAGTTACTAAGTACTGGGTATGCTTTGGTCGTACTTTACGTCGCATTAATGCTGGGAAAGTTTACCAGACTAGAAGCAAAGGTAATTCTCACATACTTAATTCATGACTAGAAGCAAAGGTAATTCTCACATACTTAATTCGTATTAACATGTTAAAGTACTACTACGATCAAATTTTTACCTATCGATATTTTTACGCATTTATAAAGCTGAGCTTCTAAATATTACTCGGTCGAAACCGTTTTACGATTCGACGATAGCAAGTATTATTTTTCTGACTCCGAATCTGGAGTTGTTATGTCCGCCATTAATCGTTGATGTTCCTGACCATTCGTAACGAAGTGACGTCAGATTCTCAACCCGAAGACTCCACATGGCTAATTCTTCAAATTTTTTTCAAATTCTTCGTCTGAAAGGCTGAACATTTCATCTACTTCTCGAAGAAAACAAGAAAACAAATAACCTCGACTGAAATTCTGGCGCAGCATTGAGAATCTGACGTCACAAACAATATTACCTTTTGAAATTGCGGGCTCGCTTGGAACACGTTTTTAGTAATGGTGGCCTAAATAGTAGTGATCTCAGAGCTCAAAATACTTACTTCAAAATACCATTGTTTAGTTTTTTTTACATCGATGATCACTTTCGGCCTTGAAATACTATTCTATGCTAAAAAAAATCTAAAAGACGGGGGTGAATTTTCATCGTAGTTGCACTTTAAACAATATCTGTCAATGCAGCAATCTGATTGGCTACCCTACTCGCTATGTAATTGTCGATAGATATTGAGTAGTGGTGAGTAACGCAACGAGGCCTTGTTTTTTAAAATAATTTTGAAGAAATAACGAAAATAAGTTATTTTCTACTAGAATGTACAATTAGATTATTCTCTCTCAATTCCATGAAGCGTTAGCATAATTTGTGAGCTTAAACGAGTTCTGATTGGCTGACTGAACAGTAACTGTGAGACGATAGTCACCGCGTAGCGTGGTTCATCACTAGAAATCATACTTAAAAAAGTGTTTTTTTGTGATCAGACTAGTACTGAGTTTATTCGTTCCAGTCCCCTCTCGGAATAATCATTTTGATGTATGGGTTTCTAAAACATGACGAATTTTTTTCAAAATGGCGACTATAACTAGTAATTATTGTCATAAAGAAGTGCTGCCTGAAAGGAAAAACTAGGCCAATTCTGGAAAATGAGATGTTTATGTTGAGTTACAATTTATTGGTTTTAATAGTCATAGAAACTGTTTGATTTTGACTCATATTCTGGCAAACGAACAACAGATGGTAAATGGTTGAGGGATAAAAATCCCTCGTGTGGGATGTTATCGTTCTCAAAAGCATTGAGATACATAGTGTCTCCTTGAGTTAAAAGGCTGTCTATTGATGCCGTATTCCACTCGAACACTGGAATGGTCTGTGCTTTTAGAGTTCAGTTCTTTTAGCGCTTCCACAAGCAACTAGACACATGATGGAAAATAAATGAGAAACTGATTGTCTTACAGTAAATTTTCTCCGGTATACGTACGCGTTTAAAGACCGTCCCCCCCCCCCCCCATGACCCCCGGGAATTGCAAACAAAAATCCAAGTTTTTAAAAACGCCTCTACATAGTTCGCGAACGAGGTCTGGGCTGCCTCTCAAAGCAGCAACTAATAAATCACCGAAATGGCTCAAAAACTTAACATAAACTTAAGGTATACAGTTCTATCTCAAGATAGAACTGTCTAAGGGTGAGGTAGTTGTTTATCCTATAATTATTTGTATTTTTACGTCCGTTTTGATCGTTATGTGTTATTGCATTACCAGAAATTAACGACAAAATAGTCACCCCTTGAAGGTTAATTTACGTATATGGTCTTTAGAAAATGGCGTCCCATTTTACAGTGAGTTAGATAGAGCAAAAATATTAAAATGAAGATTCTGCTTATTTTTAAATGTCAAAACCTTCACCCATTCTCCAGTTTGGGAATACGGCTTTTTGACGAGGCTTGCATGCTTACAGTGGCGTGCGGTAACTATAATTGTAAGACAAGCAACACTTCTCACTTGTGGTGTACTTCGCGGCGAACCGCGACCACTATTAAAAAGGCCCAAAGCAAGATATAGGTTTTAAGGTCACTCACAACAAAATTCAAAACGATAAATCAGAAAATAGAAGAATGTAGAAATAACGTAACCTCTGCTTATACTGCTCATGACATTGAAATTCAACTAGTTTCCCAACAGGTGAGCCCCCATTCCAATGCACCACTGGCTAATGGGAGTCGAGAGTAAAGGCCCATTACACAGGTAATTTTTGCTGCGATTTTTCTCTTTTTAACACATGCGATCGAATGGGTTGTCTTATGAATGTGTTGAACCATTTGGGCAGATCTATGACGTTCAATACTTTAGTGAATCATCGACAACATCGCATACGTGCAGGGTCAGAATAATCGCAGCAAAATCGCCTGTGTAAAAAGGCAAAGTAAAAGACCAATTTAACTTCACTGGGACAGAGAAGTGGGGTGACTAGTAAGTAACCCCAGTCACCCCATCTGTATCCGCTCCTGAACAACGATTTTCATATTATTCAGTTGCCGGTTTGATTAGATCAGTCAAATCTACAATCTGCCATGAATGTCAATTTCCAGAGATAATTAACTCTGGTCAATCCTGTGCTTCTATAAAAACTTTAGCCAAATTACCCAATATTCAAATTTTAAGATGTAAGATATAGGTTCTGCCATTGACATTCTAACATTTGACCAAACGCTTTTTAAAATACCAAACAAAGTCAAAACGCGTATATAGCCTATTTTATTTGTTGGCTGTTTTCAACACAATTTGGCAGATCGTAGATTTGACTGATCTAATCAAACCGGTAACTGAATAATTTAAAAATCGTTGTTCTATATATATTAAGAGGTAAACAGTGGACGATCTACTAGATAAGTACAATCTTTACTTTAATATTTAATACTAAGTACCATATCAATATGTAAATTAACCTTGAAGCTGCGGCCATTTTGTGGTTAATTTCTGGTAACGGATAGCTGTCAAGCGTGAAGAAAACATCGAGTGTTGGATTTACAAATTATATCTAGCACAGTTTGTTGTTTAAAAGCTGTCTGTTTAAAACTTCTCAATTGGATATTCAGTTCAAGCCTGAAATTATACTAAAACAATTAGTCACCTCAGTCTCGGTGATTATTGTTATATTTACCGATAATCTGCACCTCGACTTCAGCGACTAATTTTTAAATAGATAACTCGGGCTTTGCCCTCGTCAGCTACACCTCATAGAAGTTGAGAACTCGTAATCCAGTTGTTAATTCGAGCATTTTTAAGTCCGAAAAGCATATTTGTGGTTAAATGGACAGACGCTATCTTTTTTGTTCCATTAATTGTTTTTACATATACATTGAAATTCGACACTGGCCTGATAATTGAAAGGATCGACCTCGCTTTTTCCTATTTTTTCTAGAATTCGAACTATTGACAGTAGATTGAAAGAATTTGAAAGGTTTAAAAATGGATGTTGTACAATAAACAATCCAACGTCAGACAGCTGCAACGTTTTGTCTCTAAAATTTAGTTTTGACCACGGTGATCAATAAATTAGTCCTCCGTGTTCCGCAGTCCCTGATAATAGTATATGTAATATATTTCTTTTGTATGCTATACTAGGTGTGGCTAGCGTTCGTTGGTGTTTTTGGTGTAGCAATGTCCATTGGTGTCTCAGTCGGTCTATGCAGTGCAATGGGATTATTATTTGGAACTGCTCATATGACGTTACCGTTTCTTTTACTTGGTGAGGATATTCGAAAGCAAATACGCCTAATGCTTATTAGAACCACGTATATATATATATATATAAAGTATATGTAAAATCTAAACTTTTACAGATGCCGTAACACTGTGTTTCATGCCTAAGGCAATCATCAGACGACTAACTAACATCAACGTATTCACTGAATTATATACAATTCGCGCGGCATGGATCAAAAGCGCTAATTGTCGGGCGGTGTTTCTTTGAAGTTACGTAGTAGGTATTTGTTTATGTGGCGGCAGCTTGATAGAAGTTCGTTTCGTTTGTTTAGAAGTCTGTATTTTTTGAAAATGATATGATACTTTTCGGCTAGGCAAAGTTCACATCGTGTTGATCCGTTTCGGAAGGCAGGCGCGCTGTCTAAAACTGACCACTTTATTTCAGGGTTTGAAGCGTTTTTTTCTCGTAAGTTCCAAACATGTTTTGAGAGTTCTGTTGAGTTGATTTTGTTTTGGTAGCGGAATGAATTTCGATGTTTGTAGAGTCGGTCCTTGAAGGTATGTTCTGTCAATCCAATGTAATTTGTTCCGTTAGTGTCTGTGTCAGTTGTGATGTGGGCTCGGTAGACCAGGCTTCGAGTTAGGTAATTTCCTTGGAGGGGGCAATCCTTCTTGACTTTACAGTTGCATGTCTTACTTTGGCTTTCTTCCCTAACCCTAACCCTAACCCTAACCCTAACCGGTTGTTAAGTATTTTTCGGTTATGCAATGTTATGACGCTCGACATATTTGGCATACAGCTGTAGCTGACCTTGATATTGTTCCTATTGAAAATCTTATGAAATTTATGGTTGCTGGGGAAGTGCTTGTCAATAAGTTGTAAAAATTTCTTGCCTACATTCGTCTGTGCATTCATGCTGTATGGTGGATTAAACCAAATGATGTTTCTTTTTCTCTTCTTAGCTGTTGTGGAGGGTTCCTCGTTGGTAGTTTGCTCGAATTGAATGGTTTCTCCGTATCCACTGGCATTTAACGCTTCGTTGTAATATGGTGCTGCTTTGTCGAACATTTTTTGTTGGACGATATGTTGTTGATTCGCTTGCTGATGCTCTTTGGTAGTTGTTTAATTATGCTTGGCGGGTGGTTAGAATTGGTGTGGATATAAACGGGGTTGTCGTTTGGTTTTTTGTAAGGCTTGTAGGTGTCGGTTGGAAGGTTGAAGGTGACGTCGAGGAAATTAGCTTCTTTCAGGTTGACTTGAATCGTAATCTTTAGCCCGAGGTCTTTGAAAATTTTTGTAATTTCTTTTCGGATTTGGTCCCGGTTTGGTCTTAAAATGTATGTATTCCAACACACGAAATTTAACTTCACCATAAATCCTTTCAACATGTAGTTTGATCGAGTGAAATGCCAAATATTACCTATATATATATATATATAGTCAGCCCTTCATCAGAGTACTCTGATGAAGGGCTCCGCTCGAAACGTTAGTATCTCGTCACTAAATTCTTGGCAGTTTAACACCTTTTCACTTTGCTATATATTCAAAACACTGTCTACGCAGCACTCTACTTTTTTATTTCTCTCGGATATATATATATATATATATATATATATATATATATATATATATATATATATATATATATATATATATATATATATATATATATATATATATATATATATATATATATATATATATATATATATATATATATATATATATATATATATATATATATATATATATATATATATATATATATATATATATATATATATATATATATATATATATATATATATATATATATATTATATATATATATATATATATATATATATATATATATATATATATATATATATATATACGTACCTGTATTGGATTTATATATCTGATATAGATTCGCTCTCTCTCTCTCTCTCTCTCTCTGCCGAAACCCGAGGTATCCGAATCAACGCATCATCGTTCTGACCACTGAGGACAGTCAGAATTATTATATATGTGAAATTCTCTTTTCATCTCCTTACTTCATTAAAAAAGCTAAAAACATTACTTTGTTTAAAATATTAAGAAATTTGCCATAATTTTTGTTATTGTGTATTATTTATTATATTAGTCTGTTATTTGTCAATAAATCGTTCATCATGCAGTTCTTTATATCTAAATAATTTATTCATTTTAGGCTCCTTGCCTCTAATTTTATTCATACTGTAATATATAATATAGTTACAATTTGTAAATTAGTGGAAAATTCGAATCATTAAATTCATATATATATATATATATATATATATATATCAAATGTATGTATATGAATATTTGACTGCCCCAACCGGGAATCGAACCCATCGGTGCTCTAACCACTGAGATATTGAGACATGTACATATATATGTGTAAACATTAAAAATTTTGTAGGACCTCCCTGAAAAGAGTACCACTATCATGGTTGTGCTGTATTTATCATGGTTGTGCTGCTCAATATTTCGATTTTGTATAACATGTTGTTGTAACAAAACTTACAGCTTTCAGTTTCGAGAAAATAATTTCTTTATACAACTCAAACAAGGATTTACAAATGTATTCATAAACGTTTCGTTGCTTTTTGCATCGATTATTTGGGAACTTTTTCACATGAATTATCGTGTTTTATAGGCATTGGGGTGGATGATTTATTTATAATAATTCAATCATGGTCGAATATATCATGCCATGTCCATCAGAGTAAACCTGTCGACGAAAGAATTGGTTTAGCTTTGAAGAATTCGGTTAGTAAAGCTATATATGATGCAAAGTGAAATGAAGTTTGTTTGGTATATAGTTCAAATATTTGTTTGCAATTATTTTCTGTATTTTTCTGAAATGTTCTTTTTAGGGAACTTCAATAACGATAACCACATTTACTGACGTATTAGCATTCCTGGTTGGTGGAACAACTGTGAGTAAAAAAAGTTTAGCACACTCATATATATGATACCTGTGTACATGGCTCCTACCTGTCCACTAAATAGGGAAATTTATATATATATATATAGGTCAACGGAAATACAATTACATCACACTGAATTATCTATTTCAATAATGAATTAATAAATTTTGGTTACATAACATTTAGAACTCTATTTCGTGTCCAAAGCGAAATAACGTTCGGTTTTAAAAGAAGCAATCGCAACCGGTAATTTGCATTCAAGATCAATAATTATTTTGTATTATTTAGATTCTTCCTGGGTTAAAATCGTTCTGTTTCTACGCAGCTGTTGGTTAGTATTCATGCTATAGATAACCAGGGAAGAAAGAATCGTAAAATTATATATGTTATAAGCGTTAAAACCGGTTAGATTATTTGGATTTGTTTGTTTCATAACAGGAGTTTTGTCTGGTTTTGTGTTACAACTGACCTTCTTTGTAGCCTGGTTGGCGATCGATGCAAGAAGGCAAGTACGCTTTTACAAAGTTTTGTTTTAGACTTGGCAGTGCTGTAGCAGGTTTGAGGCCACTGCCCCACACGTTTTCCACAGACCAAGTTTTAAAAGTTGGATTACGCCTATCTTCAAAAGAATAATTTCGAGCTTAAAGGGTTACTTGCATGCATAGGAATGCTACAATTTGTGCGGCTAACAAATTAATAAAATAACTATATTTACAGATTTTATTTCGCTAGCGGCCATTAGGTTTATCGCTATTTTACTGTGTTGCACACAGTAACGTCTTATTAATAATGTTAAGTAAATTGTGATTGTACAGTGAAATCCCCTTTAATCCAATCATATGCAAAATCAACTTTCATTTTATTTTGATAGCCTGAATTTAAATTTGTAAAAAACTAAGGGTAATGCCAAATTTGTTCCTTAAAAATCCGAGAGCTACCGATCCATAGCTACTCCCAACTTTTTTACACCTTGCTATAGCACTGCTTGGTGATTGCGAGTGTCGTTGGGTTGTGTTTGGATAGAGCCTAAGACGATTATGATAGTGCAGATGGCAGTGGAGATGGGTATTGATGTGGAGCTTGTGTGTGTGTCAGACGCAGGTCATAGTAGTGATAATCGAATTGTAATCCAATGTAAAAATTGAAACAGAAATATTTCGTTCGACTATTTTTTATAGGCAGAGCAAACGTCGGGACAGTTGTTTTAACTGCATAACTCTTCCACATGACTATAAACCTAATAACGTGGGAACCATCAATTATTTACAACTATTTTTTGAGAAAATCTACGCAAAATGTTTACTAAAATTGCCCGTAAAGGTGAGAAAAAGTAAATGTCATGCTTTAGATGAGATAAATATATATAGTTATTGTATGAAAGAAGCTAAACATTTTTATATTTTCTAAATCGTAATTTCTTTCAATGATAAACCTCCAACATACTCGTCAAACCGTTGTATTTTGATGGAAGTTTGTTTTCCTATTGTCATTAAATTTTACTATAATCCAAGTGCTTTTCTAAAAAAAAGTAAAAGACTAAATGAACCTATGTTGGTATAGTTATTATCTTTATAGACAAAGACTAATATGTTCTTTTGAATTCTTTGTGTTTTTAGATTCTTGTCTTCGCCATCGTCAGCATTCTTCTCGGCTTTAATATTTATGGTTCTCTCAGCTTACGACAACACTTTGAACCAAAATGGATTCTTCCTAAGCAATCAATCATTAGAAAATATTTAGATCTTAACGAAAAGGTATTTTTCTTGAATTTCTCACCGTATTTATAAGATTCGCTGCACTCTCAATTCACTACAGCAATCACTACAGATTAACTATATATATCATTTCATGCTACAGTGTTTTCTGAGTTTTTTGTTTCATTGTACAGGGATTTCCACAAAATGGACACTCAATAGGTGTTTATATGGGTAAGATTCAGTTGTTGCTTGTTTTGCTTTGCTTTCTTTCTTTGTTTTGTTTTGTTTTGTTTTGTTTTCGTTATATTTCTGTTCTGTTCTGTTCTGTTCTGTTCTGTTCTGTTCTGTTCTGTTTTGTTCTGTTATCTTTTGTTCAGTTCAGTTCTGCTCTGCTCTGTTCTGCTTTATTCTGTTCTGTTGTGTTCTGTGTTCTGTTCTGTGTTCTGTTCTGTGTTCTGTTCTGTTCTGTGTTCTGTGCTGTGTTTTTGTTTTGTTTTAATGTTTTCGTTTTGTTTATTGTTTTTTTGTTTTGTTTGTTCGGTTATATTTTTTGTTTTGTTATATTTTTTATATTTGTTTTGTTTTGTTTCGTTTTCTTTTTGTTTTGTTTTGTTGTGTGTTTTGTGTTCTGTTCTGTTCTGTTCTGTTCTGTTCTGTTCTGTTCTGTTCTGTTCTGTTCTGTTCTGTTCTGTTCTGTTCTGTGTTCTGCTCTGTTCTGTTCAGTGTTCTGTTTTGTTTTGTTTTGATATATTTTTCGTTTTGTTTATTGTTTTGTTTTTTTGTTCGGTTATATTTTTTGTTTTGTTATATTTTTATTTTTGTTTTGTTTTTGTTTTTTTTGTTTTGTTTTGTTTTGTTTTGTTTTGTTTTGTTGTGTTGTGTTGTGTTGTGTTGTGTGTTTTGTTCTGTTCTGTTCTGTTCTGTTCTGTTCTGTCCTGTCCTGTCCTGTTCTGTCCTGTTCTGTCCTGTCCTGTGTTCTGCTCTGTTCTGTGTTCTGTTTTGTTTTGATATGTTTTTCGTATTGTTTATTGTTTTTTTGTTTTTTTTGTTCGGTTATATTTTTTGTTTTGTTATATTTTTATTTATATTTTTGTTTTGTTTTGTTTTGTTTTGTTATGTTTTGTTGTGTTGTGTTTTGTTGTGTTTTGTTTTCTTTAGCTTGTTTTTTGTTCTATTCTGTTTTGTTTGGTTTCGCTATTATTTTAGAAACATGAGTTAACTCTTTCCTGTCCGTCCCAATCAAAATGGGTCATAGATGACCCATGAAGTCGTCAATTTGAAATTCGACAAGCGCCAGGGACATAAGATCCACTCACACGCCAAATTTGATTTGATTTCATAAACAACTCTGCGATTGGTACCATTTTGAATTTTCAAGATGCTGATGGCCTTTTCTAGAAAAATGAAAGTTTTTCAACCACATTTATGATAATTAATGCTAATAAAATGTATAGCTTTCGCAACAGTTATGGTTATTATGGTTGTTTTGTTTTGTTTTGTTTTGTTTTGTTTTGTTTTGTTTTGTTTTGTTTTGTTTTGTTTTGTTGTGTATTCTGTTCTGTTCTGTTCTGTCCTGTCCTGTCATGTTCTGTTCTGTTCTGCTCTGTTCTGTGTTCTTCTCTGTTCTGTGTTCTGTTTTGTTTTGTTTTGATATGTTTTTCGTTTTTTTTATTGTTTTTTTTTGTTCTGTTATATTTTTTGTTTTGTTATATTTTTATTTATATTTTTGTTTTGTTTTGTTTTGTTTTGTTTTGTTTTGTTTTGTTTTGTTTTGTTTTGTTGTATTTTGTTGTGTTGTGTTGCGTTGTGTTTTGTTGTGTTTTGTTTTGTTTAGCTTGTTTTTGTTCTATTCTGTTTTGTTTGGTTTTGCTATTATTTTAGAAACATGAGTTAACTCTTTCCTGTCCGTCCCAATCAAAATGGGTCATAGAAGACCCATGAAGTCGTCAATTTGAAATTCGACAAGCGCCAGGGACATACGATCCACTCACACGCCAAATTTGATTTGATTTCATAAACAACTCTGCGATTGGTGCCATTTTGAATTTTCAAGATGCTACGCGGGTGTACAAGATGGCCTTTTCTAGAAAAATGAAAGTTTTTCAACCACATTTATGATAATTAATGCTAATAAAATGTATAGCTTTCGCAACAGTTATGGTTATTTCAAGTGATATCAATAGAACAAAGAGGTGGTTGAGGTTCAATTTTGGATGTTTTTCAGCCCGTCAGGAAAGAGTTAAACTCTAGCAATTAATTTTCATTTTGAAAATCATTTTAAACTTATGTTTTCCTTTTTCTATTTCTTTAAACATATAGGGTCTATGGACTATCACAAAGAACAAAGTAATCTTCACAGTATTTATAAAAAACTGCAAAACGAAAACGAATATTTATCCAGCAATAGTGTGCAAAGTTGGTATGAAGAATACATTAAATGGATGAAACTTAACATGCCACAGTACATTGATAAAAATAACTCCAGTAAGTATATAACAATTTGCATAATAGAATGCCAACTTAGTTTATGTTATGCAAGCGACATGTTTTAAGATGGCGGCACTCCTTCGCAGACGCTTCGTGGCTTTTCATAGGGACAACGGCGCGTTCATAAGGAGAACGGCGCGCAAGGAGTGACGGGTAGGAGGAACTTGATGAAGCTTTCCATCTCATTTTCTCTCTTTCCATTGTCCACCACCCGCCTCTAATATCGATCTCCATTCTTCCATAGCGCCCCCTCGATTGAGATAGGCCGATGGCGGCCATAAAAGCACCCATATAAGAAATGCACAGAAATAAATCTATTTAAGTGTAAATGTAGTTGACTGCTGAAGTAGCTTAGACCAAAAAGTAACGTTTTGAACGATCTAGGGCCGCTTTAGTTTTTTATATATTTATTGTGCAATGCCTGTACAGCAGGCTATTTCTATATATGGAAGAATAAATAGATACTTGAGAAGAAAAAGTCCCTGCAGTAAAGATATAGGCTACAGAAAACCAAATGCTGATACTTTTCTCATTTTTTAAAAAGGCTTTGCCTAACTCTTGGTTCCCATTGAATGCCTTATCTTTGTTTTTTATCTATTAATAAACGTTCCAGTCATTGACTGTTTTTGATTTTCTTCTTATTCTTTGTATATTTATAAGTTATAGAAAATCTGGAGACGTTTTATGGTCAACTGCATGTGTTCTTAAATAGTTCAGAGGGAAGGAAATTTTTCAGCTATGTCAAGTGGAATAAACTTGGTAACGTTATTCAAGTAAGTTCAAAGACAGCTCAATTCGATAGACTAGTGTGACCCAGGGTCATTTTCTCGTAGCTAGGAATAAAACGAATAAACTAATAAAAGCTAACGAATAAAAATCCATGAAAACAAGATGGAAAACAAGATGAAAACTACACCAATGTAGTAAAGATCATAGTAAAACTATGTGTCCTGCATTACTGGTAGCGTAGGTTACGAGGTATTCAATTTTTAACCAGAACAATTTGATTTGCCACCATAATGTAATCAGTTCCCATTAACTCATCAGCCAGGTATCTCATGACCGAACTCGCGTGACAAAATTAACAAACAATACATAAAATAAAACACATACACTTCTACAGAAGAGAGAGTGCAACCAATGTTCCAGAACTCGATTGGTTATCCCTCGCGTTTACTGTTACCGCTTATCGTTTGAAGCTCAGTTATTTTACTTAAATATAGACTATATAGCTCATTCATTTGCCAATGATACGCACATTAAACTTGAAGATGTAACTAATATTTTAATGAGTGAAAATTCACTATATCCTGCACCTGACGTCAGAGACCATCTCATTTACATATCAAACAAACTGAATATTTCAAAAACGAAGTAAAATACGGAAAAGTTGTAAAAGGTATTACTCTATCATTTTACGAGTTCTTTCATATTAGACAAAATTAATTTCTGTTACCAATGTCCTTTAAACATAAATTAACTCAATATATGAGCTGGGCTGCATAACCTATGAATGACCTTATACTACCGACATTGCACATGCCAGTATTACATATTTAATATGTAAAGTACATGTCCATTGTCCAATTGTCAGATAGATAGATAGATAGATAACTTTATTTCACCTCGGTTATATGAAGCTGGTTAGGCCTCTAGCAAATACATGCTAATGTTCCGAGAAAATTTAAAAAAAAAAAAAAAAAAAAAAAAAAAAGAAAGAAAAAGAAGATAAATTAAAACATATTACCTAACAAGACTATACAAATAATATAAATTATATATATGTATCAAACTATATATATGTAGAATTTAAAAGTGTAAAGTTTTCAAGGCAGCTATAAAGTTCCTACATGTAGTTGAGACTCGGATACCATCTGGTAATTCATTCCATTCCTTACTCGCTGTATAGATGGTAGACTTCAAGCCATATCGTGTGGTGTTAACACGAGGTAACACAAGTTTATTTGTACCTCGTAAGTTCTTAATATTATCTCGTAGGTTAAACATATTGTTAATATAAGATGGTAAGTCATTATTTAGTGCTTTGAATACAAGACATAACATGTCTTGGTTACGTCGTTCATATAGTGTTCCACCTGCACGATTAGCCAATACATCATAGTTGGTAGCAGAATCGTTATAAATGTATCTCACGGCTCTTTCGTTGAGTTTTTCCAATTTGTTACTGTCGGTCTTTATACAGGAAGTGCTCCATATAGAAGAACAATAGCTGAAATGTGGCAGGATCAATGACTTATACAGGCATAGCTTTGTAGATGTAGAAAATATTTTCTTAAATCGACGTAAAACATCCAATTGCTTTCCCACTTTCTTGGCAATCTTTGAAATATGCTGACTGAAGTTCAATGATCTTTCAATTACCACTCCCAATAACTCCAGATTATCGACATTTGGAATTATGTCTCCATCTATATTAAATATTAAGTCATTCCTATTTGGAATAACCATAGCTTTACACTTGTCGTGATTAAGAATCAAGTGATTACTAGAGAGCCACTCTCGGACAACGATCAATTCCTTGTTGATGATTTCTTGTACCACAATAGGGTCTGAGTTACTGTAATATAGTTGGTTGTCATCAGCATAGTTAGACAGCTTAGCCACTTTAACAAAGTAAAAGAGATCATTTAAATATATGTTGAACAACAATGGCCCCAATACAGATCCCTGCGGAACTCCTCTGGTAACAGAAACCCTTTCAGATGTAATATCTTCTATTTTCACACGTTGGTACCTGTCTTGTAGATAGCTCTGTAGAAGGGCTATGCTATGCTGGGAGAGTCCATATGCTGAAAGTTTGGCCAACAGAAGATCATGGGGAATGAGATCGAAGGCTTTACTGAGATCCATCGAGACTACAGCAACAGTTCTTCTGTTATCTAGGTCCATTCGCCAATTCTCAGTAAGATGTAGTAAAACTGCTTCGCAATTATAACCCACGCGATATGCTGACAGAAGTGGGGACAATATTGTGAAGAAATGTTCAGTAAGCTGATAGTTTAAACATTTTTCAAATACTTTGTCCAGTAAAACCAGAATAGACACTGGTCTATATTTTGTTTTATCCAAAACATTATCTTTCTTAAATATAGGACAGATTTCAGCAACTTTCCATTCTATAGGGACACACGCAGAGTTAATGATCTCATTAATCAAGTCAGCCAGTGGATGAGCTAGGACTATAGCACAGTCTCGAAGGACTCTTGCAGGAATAGTGTCATGACCAGTTGCCTTTTGAGGATCTAAAGATTTAAGGACAGATCCTACCTCGCAAGCAGTGACATTCCTGAATTGAAAAGGCAATACTGATGAATTCTCCTTTAGTATGGCACGAATACTCGGGTGGTTAGGTCCGAGATGCTCATGAGCTGGCATTTCCTCTAAGGTTTTATCATGAGATTGCACTTCGGCGTAATACTCACTGAAGATCTGTGCCACATGCTTTTTATCTGTAATTATATCCTCTCCATCTTTTAAATGTATGGCTTCACGACAATTATCTTTTTTACAGTGCATCAGGGGCTTTATGGTTTTCCAAAACTCTTTTGGGTTACCTTTAGCACTGTCAGCTTTATTCCGGAGATAGTTTGAAATAATCTTTCTTCTCAGACCAGATGTAAGATTACGTTTGTACTTTATAATTTTCCAGGTCAGCAGGGTCCTTAGTTCTGACAGAGATCCTTTTTAGCTTATTGCGAGACCTAATTGCATCCAACAACTTCGGCGTCATATATGGTACATGCTCGCGTTTGATGGTACTTCGTTTCATGGGGACATGATCGTCGATAACATCAATAAGCAACTTGGACCAGGCCCAGCAAATATCGTTGATATCTTCAAATATATAGGCGGTATCAAAAGGGATCCTGCCAACATCGTTAGTGAATAACTCGGGAACATAATTCTTAAAACGTCTCTTGGTGATGATTCTGAGACGGGCTCTAGGACAATATGCCTTCATAACCACGTATATGAGGTGATGATCACTCAGATCCAGGTCAAATACTCCCGAGGTATGGAAGAGACGAGGCCTATTAGTTAGAACTACATCAATAAGCGAAGATGAGGCAGTCGTAACTCGTGTGTGATGTTTGATCATATTCACCATGTTATAAACCTCCATAAGATCTAGGAGAGTACGTCCTTCCTTCCCATGTTTATCGGGATCCAATAAATCACAGTTTAGATCACCAACGACCACTATGTTCTCATAGCGGTTGTGCGAGTGAAGCAAGATATCTCCAAGATCCTTTACCCAAACAGATTTAGGTAAGGTTGGTGGTCGGTAGCAAGCAATTATAATAGTTTTCTTGGCTGTTTTTTTCTGCTGTACACTAAGAGTTATGCATTCGACATTCTTGCATTCAAGGTCACTCAACCTGTTGACGATTAATCCTCTTCTTAAATATACCACAAGACCCCCACCGTGCCGATTTCGATCTTTGCGAAACATCCTAAAACCCTTGATGTAGAATTGGCTATTAGGGAAAGCATCGTCGATTTTAGTTTCGCTTAATACAATAATGTCGAATAAGTCTTCCAGAATGAAAGTCTTTATTTCCGCAAATTTGAATCCAGCAATACTATTTACATTCAGATTGGGCAATTCGAATGTTTTTTGAATATTTCTGTAATTTTATAGATAACTCCTCGCCCAAGGTTACCGATTCGGTGTTTTCATCGTGCGGTCCAATCGCGCTTTCTCCCGAGTCAATGACCGATTGATTGAAGAATGAATCAGAAAAGTTCGGCAAAGCATCTATACATATGCACGAGTGACAAATCCACGTTGTTAAGTCAATAGTATTCCTATTGATAGCAACACACTTGATATGGGAATACTGGCCACACTCGCAGCAACGTAAGAGCCTCTGATTTTTTGCCACCATTCTTGAACATTTAGGGCACTTCAAATTTTTCTTATCACATGTAGACATTTGTAGAGTAGGACCTGGTTGGGATTCAATGTCACCACATCGTACCAAGATTAACGAGTTAACAGCCGGATTATACGTCGCCATACCATTCGATGAATAAATACACCTAGATTTCAAGAAACGCTTTCTTCGATACTCACAGAGGATAATGCCGTGCAATCGTATGCAAATATGAGGAGGTTCGTGTTCATCGGAGCGAGCAAATTCAACCTTCGACAAACTATGACCATCCTTAAAATATGGCATTCTACACAAAGGAGGCAGTTGAACACAACAGTCAAACTCAATCCTTCGGTTATCCACACCCTCCACAAACTCAATGACGACAACATAGACAAATCCCTCATGTCTCGATTTGTTAAGCGAGATATTTCCACTTAAGACTTGCTCACAGCCGCAAACAGTTAGATCACCGCTCGAATATTCAACGCGATAATACAGACCTTTATCTTGGCCACATGCGGTCAAAATCACTTCTTTAATATCATATCCATGTTCTCCATATTCCTGATTGACCAAATGCCCAGTCCAATGAATTAAGAGGCAGAAGCATAAGCAAACAGCGAGAAGTCTTAAAGAGCTCAAAATAACATGACCGTACGCCATGATGACTAGCTAGGACTGATGTCATGTACCAAAAGATTCAATTAATGCCTAAATTTTACCCTGAATGCATGTTGTCTGACTACTAATAACCTCAATAAAGCCAGCTTTTATTGTGTTGGAAGACGTACACATATCTGTACAGGTTTCCCATAATTCAAAAGCATAAAATGAGAAAAGTCTGTTAACAACAAACCATGTTGTTTACTATCCTGCACTATATCACAACATATGGTCCCTATATAATAATGGACGCCAATTTAATATATTTATTAAGCCTCATTCTTATTTTGAATTACAAACACAATAACAAGGTTTGAAAGGCTAATATAAATTCACTCAAAATAATATTTATTTGGCGGCCATTATGAATAGTGTATATAAAACCTAAGGATGACATATACCTTTCACGTAATACCTTGTTCTCATTGAGATGACACCACATGTTTAATCCCTAAACATCGAGTGTCCAGATATCCAATCATATAATCCTACATATAAGCTGTACAGCGTATGTTTACATTGCAAGCCCAGAACTGGCAATGGGCATTGTCCAGGCTTAAATTAAATATAGTTTCTGGAATCGAACCCGAGGTCTCCGAATCAGTGCAGCGGCACTCTGACATGCATAACTGCTGATATTTCTGTGTATCTGTTTTTATTTCATCGCTCTTCACCCCTCATATCTTTTATATAGGCATCATGTTTTCCCGCAGTCCAAAATAATTTTGTTGAAACAAAGGACAAGGTAAAGGCGATGGATTCTCTCAGGGAATTAATGAAAACCGTCAATATTTCTCCAAGACCTCGAGTATATGCGGAGCCTTACTTGTGGGTAGAGTGTTACAAGGTAAAAATAATTTAAATCGGTTGGTTTTCGTAATCGTCGATCCTTGTTATCTCAAGATCAATGTCCGTCGTTGCATTCTTGCGGCAAGTCGTTATTAAAGCCTGGTTTCCGTAAGATTGTCTCCATGGCCCTAATCGCTCCAACAGTGCTCAAGCGATCGTGGTGGCTGAGCAGTGAGCGGTTCCCGATACACTGAGTTTATTTTTGAGCGATCGTAGCGATTATATGCGAGAAACCAGGCTTAAAGGGACACTCCACCCCCAAAACAAGTGTTGCTTAAATGAAAGTTCGTTGTCACCTCACATGAGAATGGGTATTAGTTTTCTTCCAATCTTTTTAGTTTTATTTTTTAGTTTATTTCGGGTAAATTGAAGGCCGCCATATTTGTTCTGATTGCGGGCGAATGCGGTCGCTGATCCCGTTAATTTTTGACATCGTTGAGTAATAGAAACCGTATGAAAAGAAATTCTTCACAATAGTGTGAATAGAAATCCGCACAATACACTAAAATCACTCTATTGTCATGCTATTGGTTTTTTGTATAGTGTTTCTATTACTCAATGACGTCAAAAAATAATGGGATTGACTGCAATTCGCCCGCAATCAGAACAAAAATGGCGGCCTTTAAAGTAAGACAAATTTCTCTAAAACTATTAAAAGATTGAGAAGAAAACTAATACCCATTCACATGTGATGCGACAAAGAACTTTCATTTAAGCAACACTTGTTTTAAGGGTGGAGTGTCGTTTTAAGAAAAACACTTTTAAGAAAATGTCTTTGTCATTTATATACGAAGTTCTTGTGATGTAGGTTGTCTTTTCTGGAATATCGTCCAAACCCAAAAAGTATGGAGATTTTTCTGTCGTCGTATTAGTGAATTGGTTTTGTATGTGATTGACCATTTTATCTTTCCACGCCAATGGTGTTCTCTTGGGTCCAGGGCCTACGCCGGGCGATTCAAGAATTAAGTTGTACTAAAGTGTGCATGTACGATTTCAGTGCGCTTTGGGCTGCAATTTTTGTTACAATGCTATGCGCGATGTCAAATCGCACATGGAAGTTACGATTCGTTACCGAAATATATTACATGCAGGATCAACAAGACTAGTTTTATAGTGCCCCTGAAGAAGGACACATCATCCGAAACGTCGCCATGAATTATGAATATACGTAAGTACTCTTACTAATAAGTATTTTTCGACACTTTGAAGTTCTCTTATTTCTCCTTTTCATATCATATCCAAAGATGAAATACTGTTGTTTTAAAGACGACAAGAAGAATACTTTCAATAATCCCATGACGTGAAAAGCAAAGCACAAAATGACGATTCACAATACAAAATTAATTACTAATAAAAAACAACTACATGTATACCATTCACCATAGGCGCATGGCTCTCAAACATATGAAGCTATAGTAGTAATATATATATTATTATTATTATTAATTTGTTAGGGACTGGACAGAGCTCTAAGCCAATCAGAATCCAGTATGATTTGAATTGACCAATCAGAGCACAGTCCAGTCCCATATTTCCAGGGGGTTTAATAGTTTTAAGGTGTGGTCACCCTGTAAAGAGCGACCAGTGATCAAATCAGGGGGGATATGCAACTGGTCGTATACAAGAGGTTTTTAGTGAATTTTGTATATATTTATCTCATGAAACCTGGTGTTGTTTTACGACCAGTTTTTTGTTGATTGTCCTTGAGTTTTACGACCAGAGAGAGGAAGGTCAATCAAGGTGATCGTAGTCAATTTCATGAGATAGATATCAAACTTCGAGTATAAACGACCATCATACCTCACCCGATGTGATTTTATACTTACGTGTGCCATCCAAAAAACTTCATATTTTTATTTGAAGAGTTGTAATGTTGAAATAAAAATAATCCAAAATCCAAAATTTGATTATAGAATTAATCATAGAAATTTCCGTCACGGAGCTCTTACCTCGACGCCATCTTATGGTCGAATGACTGATATTTCTTAGTTACGGTATTTTTAAAAAAATGAAAACATTTTTAGAGGCAATGTCTCAAAAAATTATTTGGTGTTTTTCATTAGATGAAATATATTAAAAAAAAATAGATGAAATGTACTTTAACACACAATAAAATAACTTTTTTTTGAAAAACAAAATTCTATTTTTATTTTTTTATTAATCTAAATACATTTATTTATTAATAGAACTAAGTATGGAATCATCAGTTAGCATTATTGTTGTTATATATTTTTGCGGACAAAGATTTTCCCCATCTACCACTTCTAAATATAATTTATACCTGGATAGCGTACTAAGGGGAAAGTATTTACAGTTTTGTAAAACATATTTTTGATTTGCATAATTGCACTGAAGAGTATTAAGTTCATAGCGGGTATATTTTTGTTTTATAGTGTTTAACATCTTTCTATTAAATACTTCTTCCTCCTTTGCTTCTTCATTATCTTCATCACTACTCAAATTTGTCTTCAAACTATCTTCACTATCAGAATCACCATTATCCTGAATGAGTTTGAAGGGTTTGAAGTCATCGAAATTAAAGTCTTTGGACGTATACGTATCCGTATCCCGTACACGTATCCCGTACGCGTATCCTTCTCCTTTATCGTTGTAGTCCCATATGAGAGGGGTTGGAGACCCATGTGTGAGGAATGGGTCTGAAGCTGGTAACCCATACGAGAGAGGTTCTCCATAGGAAGCTTCGTTCGTTTTTTCTTCTTTCGTATCCATTTTTTCTTCTTTCGTGGCCATTTTTATTTTTTCTTAAAACTTCTTAAGTTTGTAGATATGTTTGGTTGTTACAACGTTTTATATAAGTACGTATTGTTTAAATGAAAAAAAAAAAAAGTTTCATCTTATTTATATGAAAGTTTTTTGAGAACATTTTTTTTCATTTTGTAAAAAACCTAGGATATAAAAACTGATATCATAAAAATCATGATCAAAATCATGGCAGAATCAGATGTTGAAGTAATAAATCCTTTACATCTTAAAATGTATAAGGATGCTTATTTATTTCGTGATTGCAAGGATTCTAAGTTTTATGCTGTGGTTTATATGAAAGAGCATTTTATTCATTTTGGTAAAGATCATCGAGCGTTAGTAGTAAAAGATCTCAATCCAGAGTCATATCTCAATACGGAACTGGGAATATCTTCAAATTATTTTCTTGTGATAATTCCTCGAAAAACCGCAATCAATTTGCAAGAACAAGTATATTTTGATTCAACTGTTACATTACGAAATATCTCCACGAACGTTTGAAAAAAAAAACAAGATGATCGAAAAGTTTTGTTCACACTGCGATATAGAAGTTGATTTCTTATTTGAATTTGAAATACATTTTACATGTAGAACATGTCATGTTGATAACATTACTGTAGAATTTGTAAAAGAAAATACATTAGAACAATTTTTAGTAAATTGATATATAAATGTTATTGTGACGATAGATTAGCAAGATGGAGGCAAAGATATATATATGATGAAGATAACAAGAAAAATGTAAAAATACAAAAGTGTGATTGTTGTAAATAAACGTTTTAACACACAATAAAAACCTTTTTTTATACAAGAGAAGGAATTACTATGTCTTCGTCAGTTTTTATAAACTTAACATTTTTATGCAAAAGATGAGGAACATCTTCCCCCGATAATATTTTTATTGTTTTTCCAGATTCTCCATGATTGATAACTTTCAGGGTTACTTCATAGGGGTGTTGTTTCACACCATTTGTTTTTATTACAGAACATTGTGTTGTTTCAAATATTGTAACAGGTTTGCAATCCTCCACAAAATATATATATTCAGGATATTCTTTATGAAGATATTCATACGAAAAATAGCGCTGAAAAGTATTTTTGGATCTGTCAAAATAGGTTATACTATTAGCACATATACTATAATAATGTAATACGGACATTGTTTTTTCAGTAATGATAAAGTTTTTATTTTAAACATCTTATATATAATAGTATATATTTGTCTCAGAAAAGATATATTTTAAAAAAAAATCAAAAACAGATATAACAGTATAAATAGACGGGTTTTTTCGTTTTTTATAAAGCATTGCTTGTCGTACTTCAGTTAACAAAAAAATGAAGTGTAGGAGTTGTATAAAAAAATCGAAAACGAAAATAAAAAATAAAAAAAGAATACGAAAACGACGACGTTCTAAAAAAATTCAAAAAGGAGGTCGTCATGATGATCATAAGTTTTATGAATTTTGAAAATGGTAGACGATGTATTAAAAATATTTTTATTAATCCAAATACGTTTTTTCCATCTTTGTATTCTATCATCACATTCACATAGATCAACTATTTTACTATAAATAAGTCGTCCGTAATTATTTTTACAAAAATAACAATAATGATGGTTTACAAAGCATTCTTTACATCTGTAATGCATGAAAAAATGATAGAAGGAATTCACTTCACAATAACAGAAACTGCAATATACCATCTTGACAACTTTTTTTGACTTCTTGGTTTGATGTGAAAACTTTTTTAGTTTTGCAACCCACTTTTATAGATTTTTAGACTATAAAAGCAGGGTATCAAATGTATTTTCGATTATTTTCAACATGTGGCTGCGATCAATGATTGATTTTGGAGAAGGTGAATCTTATGATTATCTTACACTGTATTATCATGCTGAACCCATACAATTAGTAAACTACGAACCTGTGGTTCCCTCGGGTTTAAGAGATGGATATTATTTATATCTGAAAGATCGTCAGGGACCTCGATATTTCAAAATGTTGTTAGTAGAGGCGTTTGGGACTCCGGTGGATAATTTACAGAACCTCTTATCATCATTGAAGGGAAAATATATAAATATTAAAAATAATAGTGTAGAATTAGCAAACTCAACACCTTTATTAAACATTAAACCCTGCTTTCTCATGGGAAACAGAGGGAAATTTTTTTATCTTTGTAATGTTTTTAAAATAATAAACTTTTGATAGAATGTTAGAAACAGAAAAAATATCGAGTTTTATTTTTTGTAAATATTTTTATTACAAGAAAAATAAATAATTTTAAGAAGTAATTTGTTGTGGAATTTTTGAGTAAACATTATTTATTAGTTTAATTTTTTTATAAAAGATATGATCACTTTTAGTATCAATAATTGTTTTTAGGGATATTCCCTTCTCTTCAAGTAATCCTTTTTGTGTAATAACTTTCAGAGTTAGTTCGTAGACTTGAGATGGAGAACAAAATGGGGGATTACATTCTTTACATAGTGTAGCAGGTTTACAATCCTGTACCAAATACGTATAGTTAGGAAAATGTATTTGAAGAAAATGACATGAATAATAACGAGGAGTATAGTCATAATATGCTACACCCCTATAATTGACACGGGTAACGAGAGAAGGTGTTGCCATCTTGTTCTAGATATCAATATGATTAAATCGAATGTTTAATCTTATATATATAATAAAGTTAAATTTTTTTAAAAAGTTTTTATTGATTATATGCTACAGCTTTCATGAAATTATTAGAATCTATTATTAGTTTAATTTCTTTTTGTAAAAGATCAGAAGCATCATAGTCAACAATTGTTGTTATGTTTTCACCCAGACATGAACAATTCCATTCATCATTTTCATGTTCATGTTTCTTTTTAACTTCCAGGGCTAAGTAATATGCTTGAGGAGGTGTTGAGGGTGTATCACCAATACATTCGCAAAATACCGTATGTTGACATTTCTTTACAACATAGGTAAAGTGGGGTAATTCTTTTCCTAGAAAACGACTTGCATAATAGTTATTTTCATGTTCAAAGTAGGGGTTAAAGTCATCAGCAGTTATTCTTTTATGTCTTCTACCGTTATGTTCATCACAATCACGATAAGGCACATGTGAATCTGACATCATTCACAATAACGTTTAACATTTGGGTAACCCGTTTATATATAATTTTTTTATAAAAAAAATATAAAAAGAAAAAAATCAAATTAAAAAAACAGATATTCTAAAATAAAAATATATAAAAAAAAATCAAAATAAATTTTATTAGGATATAAATAAAAATGCAAAAAAATGGTTTTACAAAATATCATGGAAACCGCGGAAACAGTAGATGCACGATATAATAGATTATTATATTCAAAATATCCCTGTGGACAATGTCTTAACGGAAATATGTGTGGGGAAAATGTGCGAATTATACACCGTGGAAAGATTTAAAAAAAACACGTTGTTGTAGATTAAAGAGATGGTTGTTAAAGAAGATATGTTGTTAAAAGATTTAAAGAAGAAAATCCATAAAAAAAATATAAGAAAAAGTATAAATAAGAGTAAAAAAAATAATTGTTTTTATATTTGTTAGACTATGGAACGTATAGAAACAGCAGATGAACGATTTAAAAGATTATATTATTACAAACATCCATGTGGAAGATGTATTAACAAACGTCCGTGTGCGATTCATCCAGATGAATTAAAACTTTCTAGACTAAACAGTTTTAAACGTTGGTTGTTAAAGAAGTTAAATATACGGTGGAAATATACACTGAATGTTTCAGTAGAAATAGATCACGAATAGAAGAAAAGACGTCGAAGTTGTTGTTTTTTTAAAAAGATTTAAATGGCTGTACGAAAGCGTGATTTCGATGAAATTCTTTATCCCGACATTCAATTTCGACCCTTGATTGTTTTGAGATAAATAATATTCTATATTATTCAAAAGCGTTTTTGTATGGTAAATGTAAGGATTCAAGATTTAGATTAGTAAATTATCATTTACGTGAAAATTTTGAGGGTCAAGAGCTTTATTTAGTTCTTATTAAAGATGAAAATATATTATCTGTACTTAATGTGATTTATGGTACGAGTAATGGAAATTATATTGTAACATTAATAGATAAAGTACATTTTGATAAATCTATGTTGCAAATACATGTATATTTTAATTCTTGTGGGGAATTATGTAATAATTTTAATGAATTAAATATTTGAAATAAACAGTTAAAAATATAAAAAAGCGTTTTTTATTTTTTTTATTTAAAAAAAAGAATTTATATACACTTCTTGATCTATAAAATTATGTATACCACAAGACCCTGCCACATATGTTGTTATATATTGTTTATAATTAAGCTTTTTATTTTCTGCATACTCCATAACTTCCAAGTTTATATATAATTGATTCATAGGAAAGCATGGATTCAATATTTGTTCACATTTACGTACAATAAATTTTTGATTTCGACAATTTTCTTAAAGATAGTGAAGATTATACTGTTTTGGTTTTGACATATTGCTTGCGTGAGGTTCAACTGAAGAATGAACCAGAAAACAAAATGTTTTTTATTTTGTTTAGATTAATGTTTATTTAGCTTAATGAATTTGAAAGCTATATAAAGAGTTAAAATATGACATTTCAAAATCACAGCATTATGATTGAAACAATTTTAAGAGTTGTTCTTTATTTTCAATATTTTAACCAAGGAGAAATTGGATATTTATTTTGGTTATGTGGATTATTTGATTATTATCGTGGAAAATATGTCACATGTCCCATTATGAATCGTGAAAACGCTCACCCCCACGAAGAAAGCTATACAGTCAATATGAAAAAAATCAAGGGAACCCATGGAATGGAATCCTATTTTATTCTAGAAGATCGTTTCTCTTATATGATCCCGAATTTACAAGCAAGTCAAAGAAAATATTCCTTGAAGAGATCATGGATTCAACAACGTACTATACTAGTTGAAACAGACACGTTATGCTGTAGTTTTTTTTCATTCCCCGATTGTTTTAAAGAATTATTTATTTTATTACCCCTTGAAAATCTTTCAGATTTATTTCAATTTTTAAACACCAAAGATAAGTATCATTATACATATTTTGAACAAAATCTATACCCTGGGTTTTGGAAAAGAAAGTTTAGTAAGCAAATTTAAGCACATACAGCACCAGAAAGGTGATTTAAATCTTTTTTTAAATATTTATTTGTTAATGGTAGCACCTAGTATTTTCAATTCTTATGTTTATTGTAGTTCAACTACAAATATTATCATGATCACTTCATGTTTTATATTTTATTGTCGTAAACATAACCCTATAGGAAGTTTTCTCAATAGACAAAAAAAAAGGTCTTTCTGAAAAAAATATTAGATATGATTTTTAGGATTTTATATATTATATAAAAAAGGGTAAATTATCCTTTGATAAATGTCGGTATAAAAATTGTAAGAGTAAAAGTTATTTTTTTGAGTTTGATCCTTTGAAATTAAGTATTTTAAACAAAAGTAATTATGATTTAAATGAAAATCACACCCTACTATTACATCCTGTCGATGTTACGCGAATAAAAAATTATGGGGGACATACGGGAGAATTTAAATATAAAGAGAAAATATTTGCACATGTAATAATGGTTGAAGAAGAAGTAAAAGATTTATTTACTATGATAAGAAATTATATACAAACAACATTGAATTATAATTTAATTTCAAAAAATCCCAAATATGAAAACGAACTGACTGAACCGAATGTTAATTGGGATATTTTTTATAAAAGTATTAGTGAACAAACGTGTATGAAAAAAAAATGGAATTAAAAGACTGTATAAAATTTAAAGTGTTTGCGTATGATGTTATACAAATGGAAGAAGATGAAGAAAATGAAATAGAGTTTTGGATGAGAAATTTTATATGGAAAAAAATGAAAAATGGAAAATAAGTGAATGTTGTAAAACTATTCATGAAATATGTATGGTCCATTTAACGAATGCTGGACATTACAGTAAAAAAAAAAGATTTGTTGGATTTCATGAAGGGGTTCATCCTTTAGATATTCAACAATATATGCAACATTTAGATGAATTTTACGTAAAAAACTATAAAAGAAAAAATATATCAGTTTGATTTATTTTATTTTTGAAACCATTCATCCTTTTTCCGATGGAAATGGGAGAATAGGGAAAGCACTTGTTGCATTTCTAGAAAATAAAATAGAATGTAAAATAAAAACAAAAAAACAACATAGAAAGTTATGTAAAATTTTAGGAGTTATGCAAAGAAAACAAAATAGTTTATTTGATATAAAATGTTGTAATCAATTATACACGTTATTAGTGTAATAAAATTTTTTTCATTTTGATGGAATACAATTTTTTTTAATTGTGAGGAGGGTATAAAATAAGCACTGTCCCTATAGTGATTCATCATTTACCCTTCGCTTGGGAACAGATTCGGAGATGGTGGAACTTTATGCGAGACAACAACATGACCATTTTTATAAAATGCAATCGTATACAGATTTGTCTGCAAAAATAATTGCACAAAAAAAATCAACGGCAATGCTATTCTCGCAAAAGTATATCCTACAAATAAAAGATGTGACAAGTACACATACAATAGCTCTGTCGAAGTGAAAAATGATCATGTTCCTTCATTGTTGAATGTTCTTAATAAGATTAGCATTCAAGAGAAATTGGTGCAAATATTTTTTGAAGTGGTAAGATTTGAAAATTGGAAAAAGCAAACATGCCGTTTGGTTGTTCGTACAGATGCGTGGGATGGTTTGGAAATTTGTTATCAACATCAAGATAACGAATTATCCGATGCAATGGAATTTGACGATGATCCAACACCAACAACCAGCAACAACAACGCAACGTCAAGTGAAATCGTATGGTCTGATGACTGGGGTAGTTTTCATATTAAAAAGAAAGATTCCTTGGATGAATATATTATTGCCTTAAGAAAGTATAATCATGCGACAGGCCATAAATCCCCACCTACCACAGTAAAAAAACGAGTATTGAAGAAAAAGAAACCCCTTACCACGCTCAATTTTGACGACGACGTCGATGACGACGACAACGATGTCGAAAAGATTAAGAAAATAAAAGTAGAAAGTTCAACTGTAATTTCAGAAATGTTTTATTATCGTTTTAAATGTTGTAAAAATATACAAGATACATTATCTTTATACGGTAATACTATAAATAAAGAGTTAGCATGTAAAAATATACAAGTAGATTTTATGGGGATATTACGCGATAAAGAACTCGTTGATGAACTTGAAGAATATTATACTTATTTTATTTCTTTATTTTAGAAATGAATAAAAAGAAAAAAACTAAATTTTCTGCTGACTTTATTGAAAAAGCTTCAAGATTATTAAAAGGAGAGACATTAACTGATGAGGATTATTCTAATTATAGATTGCATAGTAGTAGTAAAAAAAATATAGACGTTTGAAATATTCTGTTAATAAAAATAATGAACAATGGGAAATTGATTTAGCTGAAAATAAAGATTTAGCCCGATATAATAATCAATATCGTTATTGGTTGGTGTGTATTGATATTTTTTCAAGATTTTGTTGGGTAAAATTAATAAAAAAGAAAACGTCTAATAATGTTAAAAATAAATTTGAAAGTATTCTTATTGAAGAAGGAATAGCTCCTCTTAAAATTCAAAGTGATGAAGGAACAGAATTTCAAGATATACGTCCGAAATTAAGTAAAAAGTAAATTTTGAAGTATTTCATACGTATAATAGAGAAATAAAAGCATCCCATGTGGAACGTGTAATTGGAACTTTAAAAACAATGGTTCGTCGTGTTTTAACAATGACTGGAGAATTTGAATATATTCAGTATTTACCCCTTATTGTTAATCGTTATAATAATTCCCCACAGTGCAACACCTCTTGAAATTTATCGTGAAGAAAATAAAAGGAAAAATACGTAAGGTAAAAAATAAAATAGTACGTGATCATTTAAATTATCCTATTCCCACTCAAGATCTGATACAAGAAGGAACTCGTGTTCGTATTGTAAGAGTAAAAAATAATATTTTTGAAAAAAGTAGTCTTCGACGATGGACTAATGAGATATTTTTTATTAAAAAAGTATTTATCACTGATCCTGTTACATATCAATTAGAAGACGAACAACGTGAAGAAATTAAAGGAATTTTTTATCGTGCTGAATTACAAGTTTTTAAAAAAAAATTAATTTACACATTGCTAGTAATTCAATATCAAGAGGACTTCAAAAGAATTTAATTAATGATTTTGAAATGAAAATTGCACAACCTATTGATGCTTTGAACAATGAATATTTTTTAGAAGTTTTACAAGTTTGTTATCCCCAAACAACTAAAAATATTGTGGGTGATGAATGTTTTTTTTCATTTATCATAACCTATAAGGATTTTATACCTGAAGAAATTAATACTACGGTATACGCAAACAGTGAGTTTTTACATCGGATAAATTTATTATACCGACGGAATTTATGATTTATCTTCATTAATTATATTTTAAATAATATCTTAGAAGGATTTGAAGTTTTTTTTACAATCGGATCAAATGGGAAAGTAATTATTAATGTTAATGTTGAGATTGAGTATTGGGTATATGAAAATGCGAGTAAAGCAGCTGATGGGTTGCAGGTAAATGAATTTCGATTATCTAACAAGACTACGTTAGAAAAAAAATTAGTTCTATCAATCTTGCTACTTTTCTACAGGTAATCAATAAGATTTGTCTGTCTGCGAAGCGAACGTGTTTGGTTAACGACGAATCGGGATTTGACCGCCATTATATTTCCGCGCCTGTCGTTATTTTGGTCATCTGAATGAGCGAAATAGCTGATTTGACTGTGTTTATATGACTATTGCTGTTTGTAGAATACGGATATTTTCTTATCACTTTGTTATTGAGAAAATAAACACTCCCCTTGCACAAAATTACTAACGTATAAGTTTTTTCGAGTTAATTTATATTATGACAGAACAATATACATAGCTAAGATTTTTGCGCAAATATTCAAATAGTTATATATAAATGTATCACACTGTCATAGACGGATACAGAGTTTATTGATATGAAAGGCGAGATGTAACTAGGCTTTGGCCCATTGTGCCAGCATAATTTTTAGCATAATGGGAGCAAAAAAGCATAATTTCTAAAACGAGCACTGCTCAAGCATAATCCTAAAATTTTAGCACTTTTTTAAGCATAAAAGGTAATATTACTCATTTGGTAGTCTAGAAAGTCAGAAACTTGTTACAAGACCGCTTTCATAGTGACTACTTAGTGACTACCTGCAAGCAAGCGTAATGCTGCAGTACAATAATCGATGATCTAGTATTCTAATGATGTCTTGCTATTTATATTATATATCCGTTATTTTGACCCCTTGATGCTTGACTTTGAGCCTTTGACTTAAGTTACTGCCTTGACTTTCAATGTTAAACATTTTTTGAGTTGTTGAATTTATGTAAGAATCTGTGAGAATATCGAGCATTTATGTGAGAATATCGAGCATAATTTGTGAATTCTAGCATAATTTTTAGCATAATTAGGCAAAATTGAGAGCAGTGCTATTAGCATAATATGCCAATTTTTTTAGCACAATGGGCCAAAGCCTAGATGTAACTGACTGTCATTATTTGTGATGCTTTTAGTTAAGTTTGCGATGGTTTTTAGTTTTATTCATCCGCACGCATACGGATTTGCTAGAGTTTCCGCCTGGCAAATACCTAAACAGGAAGACGGAGAAGTTAAACATTAAAACGACGAGACAGCTCGACAACGCATCTAGTGCGTCAAAAGGACGAGCGACTCAGACGTTATTGTAAGATGTTCAAAGGCAATGAGAACTTTAGTAAACCACACGCTCAAAGCTCAAATGAAACCATCAACATAAA
Organism: Chrysogorgia sp. JL179-B06; assembly: GCA_035772405.1. Classification (NCBI taxonomy): domain Eukaryota; kingdom Metazoa; phylum Cnidaria; class Anthozoa; order Scleralcyonacea; family Chrysogorgiidae; genus Chrysogorgia; species Chrysogorgia sp. JL179-B06. The sequence goes on along the minus strand of JAYKKM010000396.1, from coordinate 105,882 downwards.
CAAGATGCTTTTTGAATGCTAACTCGATGCATGTAACAAGCATTCAGCTCAAATTTTATACCAATAGTACTTGACACGCATGCATAACTCAAATGCCATCCCAAATTAAAAATGAGGCTCTTAGCAGTAATCTATTTTTTAAATTGGTACGGCATAGAGTATCTTTGCTCCATATTCATTTTGAAACATGTGAATTTGCAAGATTTGCGCTTTAGCAGATATATGACCGCCAAATTTGTAAACAAAGCTGTAAATCGATTATAATTATAATTTTATTAATTAATAAAAACTGTCGTCTAAAAATATATATATTTGACAGTATTCGTCTCTTCCTACAAAATCTCTATTTTATTTGTCGCCACGCGCGCGCGCGGTTCTCGCGGGAAGTACGCTGTCTAGAACGTGGAGGGAGCCAGGCATTAATACACCTGAGATTAGCATTTGATTTAACAGATAATAGATAATAATAATAATAATAATTACAAATTTATATAGCGCTTTTTCCAGAAAGTCCAAAAGCGCTTTACAACCAGTAAAAGATACATAAGATTTAAAATTCTATATACATAGTTGAAAATACAATAAATAAAAAATCCTAAATATTAAGCTAAAACTATCAGTGCGAATTACAGTGTATCAATATCCAAGAAATCAATAATATGCTTTCTAAAAAAGATGTATCTTAATGTTCTTCTTAAATAGTTCAATTGAAGGACTATCCTTTATATGGAAAGGTAAAGAGTTCCATAGATTTGGTGCACATACAGAAAAGGCTCTATAGCCGTATGATTTAAGATTATATTTTGGCACTTCTAACCTTAGTTTCGATGCCGATCTCAAGTTACGTTTTGGAACATAAGGTTCTAATAAATCGCACAAATACTGAGGAGCAGTGGCATTCATTACCTTATAAGTAAATAGCAACACCTTAAATTCTATACGCTGCTCTATAGGCAACCAGTGTAATTCCATAAGAAGTGGAGTAACATGGTCTGACTTGCGCGACATAGTAACTAGCCTTGCCGCTGAATTTAAAACATATTGTAGGCGCTGCAACAGTTTCTTTGGAATTCCATATAGCAAAGAATTGCAATTGTCAAGCTTTGACGTAACGAATGCATGAACCAGAATCTTAGCCACATCTACGCTTAGATATTTTCTAATGCGCGATATATTCCTAATGGCATAAAACGAAGATTTACAAATTTGCATAACATGTCTGTCCAAAGATAGAGTTGTGTCAAATATTACACCAATGTTCCTCGCAGAATTCGATAGCCCAACAGATGTATTGGATACTTTAATATCGCTCAAAAATGGTGCAGGACGATGCTTTGCGTGGAATACCAACATCTCGGTCTTATCATCGTTAAGCTTCAGATTATTGTGTAACATCCACTTGTCAATATCTTGTACACAGGCTTCTAGCTTAGATCGGGCGCAGTCAAGATCGCCAATTGCAGATGATTTAAACGCCATGTAAATCTGAATATCATCCGCGTAGAAGTGAAAGGATACTCCATGGTACCTCATTACATCAGCCAACGGCGCTGTATAAAGCAAGTACAACATTGGGCCTAATACAGAGCCCTGAGGAACTCCAGAGTCAAGAGGGCAGGGCGACTGGAAGAGCGCACATCGTCAATTGAGACGAATTGCGTACGACCACTTAGATGATGTTAGTGATGAAATGGATAGTGAAAGTTCAATAACTTCTTCTTCATCAAGTTGCGAAGATGATTTAAAATTTTTAGAAACATTAGTTAAATTAAATAAAATAAAGAAAAAAGCCTTTGAAAAAAAAATAAGGATTTTTTACCATCTTTAAAAAAATATCTTAAAGCAGATATTGATAAAAAAAATACTTTGTTAGATTCTCAATTAATTAATAAATTACAATACATTGCTAAAAATATTTTAAATAAAAAAATTTCTATCCAACTTTCCAGTGATAATAAATATATTTTGAATAAGTTTTCTAAGAACAAAATAAAAGAAAAGATTTAAAAATATTATTATCTGAGGATTTTCGTATAATCAACATATATCAAAAAGCATACAAATTACTTAACCAACAAATAAAAAACAATGACCGCAGTAAATAAAATGCAATTAATTAATCCTAGTAAATTTAATGAAATTTTAGATTTAATCAAAAATGATCATGAAAACGAAAAATTATTGCAGGGAATTAACAACAAAAATAATTTCGAACTTATTGAAAGTAAAAATAAAATGAAAGAAGAAATGTAAAAAGTTAATAATGATCAACGTGTGGCAGAGAGTATGGTTAGTTTTTTAAAAAGACAACAAAAGATGAAAAAAAATAATGAATTAGAAAATGAGGTGAAAAATGATGAATCACCCGAGATAAAGAAAACACCGACTGTGACAAGTGGACAACAAATTTCTTGAAAAGAAAAAAATTAAAATTAAAGATACAGATATAATAAAATTAAACGGTGTTGGAATAAACCATCATGATTTATTATACGATTTAACGCATAATGTCAGCAAACAAAACATGTTCAATCTTACACAACATAAGCAGACGGTTGCTTTAAAATAATTGAAAAAATTACATATGCCCGCATATTATATACGTAATATAAAATTACGACAACGTTATATAAATTTGGGAAAAACAACTTCGGGTCTTTCTGCTGCGAGAAACGAAGAACCATCTACATCCATCACCACCCACTTATTTACGAACGAGATTAACGAGATTAAGTTTTTAAATAAATATTATTTGGGTACATTTCCTGCAAATATTTTTCCTAAAAAAAATTTTTATCCCTCGTGTTGGATTTGGAATACGGATGAAGCAGATCAAAACGGTCAACATTCGGTTGCTATATGGGTGGGTAAAGAAAAAAATATGTATTTTTTTTATAGTTTTGCTAAAGATGTATCGTTTTATAAACGTGAATATTGGTATGATTATAGTGTAGAAAAAAGACTAAAATTTCAATATATTCAAAGTAAACAATCACAATCCAAAAATACTACCGTGTGTAGAAATTGGAGTTTATTATATTTATACAATAAATGTCGTAATGAAGTCGAAAATAATAATAAACAAAAAATATTTAAAAATGAACGTATTAAAATAAAAAATGATATTAAATTTTAAAAAAAATAGAAACAATTTTGGGTAGTGTACTCGTTAGAATATATAATAAAAAAGGTAAAAAAATTTGTAAGAGTAATAACAATCAGTCATGTTGTAGTTTTAATAATGCCAATTTTTAATTAAACAAACAAATTAACTTATTTACACTGTTTATATTTTTTGAAGGATAACACTCCTTCCATATCTTTTTCTTATCATGTTTTTAAAAAATATATAGTTAAAAATCGAATGCGTGAGCCCACATACTACCCCCTTTTTGTTTTCTTTTTCTTTTTCTTTTTCGAATACCCAATCCCAATTGACTTCCAACTATTTGTCCGAAAGGTCCCAAAAAATCTAGAACACCACCCTCTTTTTTTTTTTTTTCTAAGGATAATTCCCCTCCTGCTTCTATATCTTCTTCTTGCCATGTTTTTTTAAAAAAAATTCATACACAATATACACACCCCATACTATATATACTTTTTAAAAAAACGATTTTCAACAACTCTTTATTTTTTTTTGAAAAAACATTTATTTTTATTTTTACATTTATTTACAAATCATAGATTATCGTTGATTCATGTGGAAATTGGTTCTAATTCTACAATTTTCATACCCTTTTCTACAATTATCAAATACCAAATAACCATAGGGTTTATCATTAATTTCACTTAATACTTTATTAAATCTATTTCTATTAATTTTTTTATTATCACATATCGTATACATATTATTATAATCACTTTTTAAACATAACATAATATTGACTATTGACACGTAAATTTCGCAACTTACCATTACCATATGTTAAATTTTGACATGTAAAAATAACACTAATATTACGATGATGGAAATCTTGAGTTGCAATATTATCTATTCTTTCAAGATTTTCTTTTGATGATGTTGCAACTAACATGAGATCATCTAATATTATTAAAGTATTTTCACGGGTATTCGTTTGTATATCGGTAATGCTGGGAATACCCTTTTGACAATCGATAAATTCAACAATAATATCTGTTTTTTCCGCAAGAACTTTTCCATTTCAGCGTACAGAGGTTGATAAATTGAATATAAATAAACAATTTTAACAATTGTAGGTGTAATCATAGTGTTAATATTTTTCAATAATTGTAATATCCAATATGTTTTCCCACTTTGACTGGGACCACATAACGTTAACATAAAAGGGTGTTGAAATGGTAATGAAACATTGTTCATTTCAGTTATCTAAAAATCCAAACGGAATCGTATTAAAATTATTTTTAACAACACGTTTATTAAATGTAAATGAACATTTTTTTATTTCATCCTCAATAAAAATATGATTAAGTTTATCTTTACATATTTTATTGTGATATTTAATTTCAATGATCTGATCTTGATTTTTAACACATTGTGTCAAGGATAAAAAATTCAATTTTTATTTTATTGTTTCATTTTTTAAAGTAAAACCTTTCACATGAATACATTCCTGATTTAAATTAGTTATATACGCATAACATTTTGGACCCGTTGAACAAAAATTTGTTATCCATTCATTTTCATTTAATTCATTCGTTAAATCTCCTAAATAATTTCCCGTTTTAACATCAGTATAATTATTTTCATTAGATATATAAATAACAGAATCTGTATCAAAATATAAAACGCGATCGTCTAATTTATCGAGTAACTCATATAATTTTAAACGTGCATATGCAGTAACAAAACATGCAATGATTACATTTCCCGTTTTTAGAGGTGTAGTTGCATCATCAATTTGTTCATATGTACAACGTAATAATGTTTCGTTTATAAATTCCATCGATGTTAATTTTTTACTTTTATCATTGGCTATATTTAATAATTCTTCATAATCGTTTAAAAAACACACTTGTGTATTATTTTCGTTTTGGGCAAATTTTCCCCATAACGAATTTAAAAATGTTTTTGCAATAGTTCTTAATCCGGGATTTTTCTCTATTTTTACTTTATCTAAAAAAACATTTTCATTTTTTAAATAATCATTACAATACTGTTTAATTTTATCATCATTTTTACTTCCATCTGCGTTCAAACAATCCGTAGGAATTCCTGAACATTCTTGTTTGATTTTTTAAAATTGATTTACGTATTGTGAAAAAAAATTTTCTTTGCGTTCAAAATGATATATTTCGTAAAGAGCTATTATTTTATATCCCTTATCTATAGCAACATTAATCTCAACACTAGTCCAAGTACCCGTTAAGTATCGATCGCTTTCATTATGTTCACATTTATTACATTTATTCACAGCACATTTATAACATAAAGGAAATAATAATTTCCCATCTATTCTAACAGGTAAAACAGGAAAGTAAATATTTCGAGGAGGTGAAATACAACATTTTACTAAACCAAATATTTCCTTGATTTTTATTTTATTACAATCTTCCCCCAGTAAAATAGTAGGATGACCAACAGGAAAATTATAATTTTTTTGTACATAGGGGTATAACGATGTAAAATCTACATAATTTATTCGTTCGTTGGGTTTTGTTTCTTTAAATAAACATACCGGGGAAGTTCTCCCCCCATATAGTGCGTCACGTGGTGTTAAAGGATTAAACTGATAAAATTTTATTTTATTTTCTTTTCAATTAATTGTTTCTGTGTATATATTTTTTCTTCTAAATAATCACATTCCCACATCTCGATTAATTTGTAACCGGCATTTTTTATTGTCCAAGAAAAACGTTGCGTATTTGCATATAAATTACTACATTTTTCGTTTGTAAGAACGTTTAATGTGTAGGGGTCAAAACATTCGGGACATCTGTGGTAAAAACAACCATGAAATTGATATATGGTATCATTATAAAAACCATCGACAAAACGTCCTTGAATTTTTTTTCACCATTTTGTGAACAGATATATTCTAAATTTCCCCCTAATACCAATCAATAGCAATTAAACTTTGTTTTCCACCCCCTATACCCCGAAGCAGGAATAATTCCTACACAATTTTTTTTTTAAAAATTAAGTCTATACACTTTCAAAGCTAAACTAGCAATTGTAATACAAGTATTTGCATAAAAGGGTGTAATATGACCAATTGCCCCTATCATTGTAGAAAATTTAACACAACCCTTTCTTAAAATATCTACATCACTACAACAATAATAATAAATCTCTTTACGAAATATATATTTCTCTTTCTTTTTTTCTAAATACCATTTTTCAAATTCATTAAGTGTTGCTGTATTCAATTTTTTTCGTATCAAAAAATTTTCGATCTACAATTTCACCCTCATAAGTTAAATCGTAAAATTCATACGGATGAAATCCCTTACATTCCCCTTGGAGGTCCATTGCTTTTGGAATATCTGCTAATTTCATACTTAAAAACAAATAACTATCTAGGATTCTATTATTTTGTTCTTTAATTATTAAACTCATTATTTTAGTACCGTTCATTATAGTATTCGGAATTATCTGTTTTATTTCTAAAAAATATTTTAAAATAAAAATAGTATCAAATCTGCCCCCGTTATGAGCTATCCAAACGGAATTTGTTTGTTCAAACATAAATTCACATAAAGTTTCAATAACATTGTTATCAAAAATAAATTGTCTATTCCCGCAACAACTAACTTTTTCAATAGTATTATCGATAATTTCTTGATCATCCTTTTTTTCAAAAATGTTTGTTTTTTTAAATTCAATATGTTGACATTTTTTACATACTTTTTGGACGATACAATAAAAAGGTACGAGCAATTTAGTTTTGTTTACTTTTGTATCAAAATCAAAAAAAAATAAAGTGGATTCACTTTCTTCACCTTTGTTATATTCAAATTATAGGGGTTTCACATAACAATAATGGGGTTGTTTCATGTATTTATCACAATGAAAAACAAAATCGTTTAATACAATCATGTTTAACTGTTTTATTAGAAAAAAAGAAAACAAATCGAGGACAAATTTTGTTACAGGTTTTACAAAAAAAATAATATTGACAAGGTGTTAAACGGCTATAATTACTTTTAGAAGGTTTAAAAATTTTATTTGTTAAATGATTTGTAAAACAATTTTCATCATAAAAAATTATATCACAACTACTACAAATAAGTTTATTATTTTTATCTTTACAATTATTCGGATATTTATAACATCGTAAACAAGTTAAGTTATTTGTAGTACATAGGTGGTTATGGATATATTCATGTCGTGTAAAATAACTCATACATTTAACACAAAAAGAATTGGCGTTAAGTTTAGAAAATTCCTTTATGCTTAAAACTACATCGTAATGATTATTATTTAACCATAAACACACAATTTAATTAGTCAATTTAATAAGATTACCCACACTATCAGTTCGTGAATCACAAACTATATTAACGGAATGAGTGTCAGCATACACTAACAAATCAACACCCTGTTTTTTTAAATAATTATTATATACAAAATTAAACTGTGTAGCATCAACATTACCCTCGGCTATCCCACATTCCCGATATACATTTCGAATTTCTTCACAAGTAAATAAATCATCAACAGGTTTATTTGGTTTTCTTTTCATTATAAAATATTTATCGTCTTGTTTTAAAAACGATAAACCCACTAATATTGCTAAAGCAAAACAACAATATTTCACTGTACGAAATAATACATCGCTAAGAATATAAAATACACCCGTGCGAAATTTACGACCTTTTTTACGATTTTTTTACATACATATTACTTTTCACACCACCCTTATCAGTAGCATTTCCCTTATTCAAACTATTATAAATACTTTTTTTCCTTAATACACTATTTTTTTTTATTTGTACTTATTCCTGCAGGAAAAGCTTGAACTATTACCTTACTATTCCATCCATTAGCTATTATTTCTTTATTACTCTACATAAATTTTTTCATAATATTTAAGAAATATTTAACGTCAAAGTCTTTCACGGGTAGAACGGCTGTAGAGAAAAAACTTTTTGGAGCATTACTAAAGATAAATCTAACATAATCATCATCACTTTTTACATTTGCACGTGCAATGTTAATTAAATAAGAAAAAACTAACGATAACGATTGAATAAAACTAATAAAATTAACCGTTTTTTCCTGTGAAACATTCAATGAAAAATGCTGTTCAGTGACTTTAAATTTTTCTCTACTAATATTTTCTATATGATTAACAGAAAAATAATCGTCTATTTTTTCATTTTTCTTACTTTCTTTTTTCTCATTAAATAAACTTACAATTTTATCTATATCTTTTTGACTATATTTTAATTTTTTCTGATCATCATTCATCTTTTTTTTTCTAAAACAAGAAAAACATGTACTTTTATTTTTATTTATGTTTTCGTCTTCACCATCAACACGATCAATAGTAACATCGTATGAGTCCTGTATATTAATACATGTCAACGTAACTATAGGAGGGATTTTTTTTGATAATAAAGAACCCATTTAAAAAAAAACTAAAACAAAAAAAGAGAGTAAAAAAACATATAAGTGAAATTGTTTATATTGAAATTTATTTAAAAACGTATAATTTACCTTATATTGGATATGAAATTCAAGATAATGATCCTTCAATATTATTTACTCCGTGTTTACTAAATTTTACAGAAGATAAAGAAAAAATAATACCTATTTCATCAAAGATTTTAAAACAAAGAATAACAGTATTAAAAAAGGAAATATATAAATGTCCCGAAGATATTATCTATCAAGTAGAATGTATGGTAAAATTTATTCAGAAGCATGAAAAAAATAATGATTATTTAGGAATAAAAACAATTTTTTAAAAAAAAAATGGTAAGAATTAAGTTACCTCGAAAAAAACGGCACAATGATAAATCTCAAAGTATACGACACGTTCTTCAATATAGAAGTAAAACCTTAAAAATAATAAGATGTCGTAAACGAACAGCTAAAACAAAAAAATGTTGGATTCATTTAGCAAAACAAAATAACTTACGTATCAAGAAATCAAATATCCCCAATGCTGGTGAAGGATTGTTTGCTTGGAAAAAACCTTTTCGTAATATTTCTTATTACACAGTTCAAAAAACAACACAAGCCAAATTGTATCGTAAATATGGTAAAAACAATAATGCTGTATATAGTTTTGTAACGATGCAAACAATTGTATCGATGCTTATTTGACAACTCGCGCAGCAGCACGTTATGCGAACAATGGGAAACCCGGTTCTATATATAAAAATAATTCCGATTTTGTTTACGATCCAAATAATAAAAAAATGTTTTTAGAAAGTATAAAACATATAAAAGTACATGAAGAAATTTTTGTTGACTATGGTGATAACTATTGGAAGAGAAAACAACCTTCATAACAATGGTTGTAGGAAGAAAAAGAAATTATCGGGGTGGTGATTTTAAGGGGAAAAAAGTCAACGTGGGGGTATTTTTAAAGGGAAAAAAAGACAACGTGGAGGAAATAAAACAATCAATAAATACAGCAATCTTTTTATAAAAGATTTTTAAAAAGAGCTTAAAAAAGGAGCTAATTTAGTAAAAAATATAGCAAAACAAGGAACGAAAAAAATCAAAGGTCATTTTGAAAAAGGAGGACTTGTGTATCATAGACCCAGAAACAATCTTGATAAGATTTTAATGTATTAATTTTAAATAAAAAATTAAAATACATTCATTGTATTATTTCGTTACATAAGAGGATATTGTTAATTGAATATTTTTTTACATTATAAGCTCTTATTTCATTAAAATTTACACTGGAGAAATTAGGGTAATACACATTACATTCACATTCCCCTTTACATTTTTTACAAGACTATTTTATAGTTTTATTATAAACAAAATAATCATAATATAATGCTATAATACTTCTAAAGCACTCATAAGTAAAACAATGTTTTCTATCATAATCTATAAACTGTAAATATTCTCCAATTTTTTTGTTGTTGATATGCGGGAGACGGTTATCATTCCATGCTTCACATATTTTACGAAGAAATTCATAACATTCTTCTGGAATTTGTTGATTCTCTTGTTGTATAATATACATCTGGGGATTTTTTGAACATTCTACTTCCAGTATAAATTTATACCGCAAATTGTCTTCATAATCAGATATAGATATTAGTAGATGATATCTTGATTTTTCAACTTCCACACTTCCTACTAATTGCCAAAAAAAAACGGATTCCAAAAAACTATATTGTGTTATATCGTGATAAATCTTATATCCCTCCTGATTTATTGTTCTCTGAAAAATAGCCATTACACTTACACACATCTTGAAAACACACATCTTATATATAGACATTTCTACGTAAATCCATCGGAATAAACAATAGAAATATCGTAATCAGTATAGGGTTTAACAGCTTCACCCGTTTTTATAATACCATATTTATAAAAAAATGATCATCTATAAATTTAATGTTTTGAATCAAAACAAAATCTTCGTCAGCAGATAAATTATAAGCTAAATCTACAAAATGTTTATTATCGTTAAAGAAATTTTTCTCAGGATCAATAAACAATTGATTATAGCTAAAATAATATTTACTAGCTTGTCCAATATATGCCCCAAAATCACACTCTTCGTATATCTCTTTTCTAACTTGAACAATACTCCATCCTAATGCATCTTGATATTTTTCCTTAATATTATTTTTAATTTTACATCAATACTATGAATTATTTTTCGTTTATACCAATTTTTTTTTTCTTGCTTCTAATTTTCCCGTAAGATAACTCTGTTTTGCTGTTTGAAATGTTCTATTGTCACCAAATGGCAATGAAAAATCAGTAAATAAACCTGGAGCTCGAATATTTGTTTTAATTTTATAACCGTCAAGAAAACTCGTTGGTATTACACCTTGTGCCCAAGAACTTCTTGAAACTCACATAAAATGTCTACTATTTTTAAAGCAACTGTCCCGAATTTTCTTGGATGATAAAGCCAAAAACGTTCACTTTGATGGATGATTTTTTTCTGACTCATTATATTGCTTTCCAATAAGACAAATATAAAAAAAATAAGAACGTTTTATTTATACTATATGTTTAATGATATCATTTTTTATATATTTAAATGTACAAAGAGTTTCTATGATCATCTTATTTTTTTTAAAACTTCTCTCCTATTTTTACAAAAATATTGTTTTTGACAACATGTACATCATTAACAAAATAAAAACGTTCTAATGTACGTTTTATTTTTAAAAAATAAGCATTTCTTAAATGTACTTTTGCTAATTTTTTAAACAATCTTTGTGTTTCTAAAAATAAAAGTAAAAAACATTCAATATTTTTTTTGTTTTTTAAAATCAAAAGACACTAAGGTATTTTTTAATTTTTTTTAAATTTGAGAAAAAATAATACTTCATTTTGTCTTTTCAATATTTTTTTATTAGAAAAATTTCAGGAGAATAATTTTTAAAAACTAAATTCCTTATCATACATAGCCAGTACAGATCGTTCATTAGCCTCATCTTCTAATTTACGAAACAAACATGCAGCAAATAAAAGACATTCAAACAAACTACAATGATACAATAAACATGTTGGTTCGCTAGTATGATACCAACAATTTCTTGGTTTAAGATTATAAAACGAAAGTAAATGATCGTACTTCTCAATTCCAAAATATTCAAGATTAACACAATATAAAATAGTTTTTTCTTGAAGTGTTTTAACTAAAGAAGATTCTTTATCACCACCTTTATACCCGATAATAGCATTCGGGGAAAAAACATTACGAAATAAAAAACTTAATCTATTTATAAGTTCACTTTGACTAAATAATCTCTTGATTGTTTTTCAGATAAATAGTCTAAACCATGACATTGATATTGATAGTAGATGGTAGAACGTTCCCTTCGAGTTAATTCTTTGTAGGGTTTTAACTTGCCATCATAACAATGATAAATAAAATACTTCTTCGTTTGAAGTTCGAGAAGAGTTACTTCACGATAACTGGGTCTCTCTCCCTTAAACTGGTAACATTCACAATCCATTATATGAGTGATATGGGATAAAAATAATTTTTGTCGTTCTTAGGATATTTCTTCTTTACATTTGTTTAATGCACAATTATATTTACCCATATACAACTCCTCGATACTCTCTTCAGATTTTTTCTGTTGATTATCAGTTGTCTCTAATGGGATGTAGTCATCTGCTTCTTTAATTTCTGTTTCGTTGTTCACGTTCTTCTTCTCGAATATTTTTGCCATTCTCTCTCTCTTGCACTCAGACGGATATTAATTATTTTCGAACCTACATCAGGTTTTATAATAGCATACTGCGTTACTATGCGTTACTGTGGGTAGGATGGTTTGACCAATCAGAGCTCGTTCATCAAAGCTTTCATGTCATACAGATGATTTGTGATACTCATGAACAATGATTGTGTGTTGTGGGAATTAGAGACGCGAATCCATAATTAGCGATTTCTTCTAAACAAATACTCTGGAGGGAGGCACATGTGTGGCATGAAGTGGATACTCAGGTAATGGCGTTACTCATGTCAAGAGCAAAGAAATGGCGTTGAACGAATATGTGAAGTTGATGGCGAGACGGTACGTGGTTCAATTTGACACGTCAAATCAGTTGATATATTAAATATTCGTGGGATTAGTTTATATGTTGTAGTTATAATAGTACTTTTCAAATTTTATCAAATCAATTTCGTGTTAAATTCTTCATCAACATTTACTGTGTAAGATCAAACTGCGTGTGGAAATACATATTTTAGGAATGGAAAAATAGTATATATACAAGTCGATTTTTTAAACGCGTTCTATCATTCGTTTTTGAGAATGTCGATAAAAATTGGTGATAAAAGAACCTATGAGCAAGCTAATGAACAAGAAATCAATATTAAGACGATATTGAAAATTGTTTATTATATACAACATTTTCGTAACCGTTACATTGGATTATTATTTGCCCTCTGTGACTTATGTGACTATTACTATGGTGGAATTATTGAATGTATGGAAATTGAATCGAGACATATTGGTCAGGGTTATGGAGATTACGCATATATTGAAAAAATGAAAACTGAAATGAACCAAGATGAATGCAAGGATTGGAGAATCGTAACAGATAAACAACAATATATAATACCCGTAGTTCATACACAACGAAAATATTTTATTTATGGTGAAAAACTATGTTCGCGTTATCATAAATTACTATTAATACCCGCTTAAACATTATTTAAATCTATTTTTCATTTGAATTATAATCATTCAGATAATTTTTTTATTGAAATTCAAACAAGTTATTACCCTAGAAATGATATTTATCAATTTATTTCTATTACTATTACTAATGATCAAACTACAATTCCTAAACCCATAGGATATGGAGGGTCTTATCTTTGTAATACATTACATAGACTTAATCGTTGTTTTAGTCGTGAATTTACATATTGCTGTATTTATTTATATATTTTAGATCCGTTTTATTTGAAGGCTGCTTTTTATTATCTGCATGATTTAGATAAATTTGAGAAAATAGTTTATCAACTAGCAAGTTGTTTTATTTTCTTTTGCGAAAATCATAACCCTATATCAAAAATTAACGCGGTCAACGATAGGATTTATAAATTTAATCTCGATAAGATTGTTAAGCTACGGATAACGAAACCCCCACCTATTACCTGTTGTTATAAAAATTGTCAGAATTACTCTTATTGGTTTAAATTGTTTTATAAGACAAGTGTAAATTATAAGTTTAAAGTAAGTTTATTTTCTGAACTTGTTAAAAATAATTGTAGTATACAAAATAATAGACCCATTAGTTTACAATTTTACCCTCCGCATTTGGATATATTATATAATTATACTATAAGGGTAAGGATTACATCTGATTATACTAGGTCAAACACTTTTATTATTAAGAGTATTATAGAAGCATATAATATTAACTATGAAGATCCTGACATTATAATACAGAGTATTGAAAAATTGTATTTAGACTAATTTCAAAAATTCAAATATTATATTCAACAACCAAAACCAATTGTGTTTTTTTTCATTGTGGAACAAAATGAATTTAAGATGAGAATTTTTAAAATCTAAAATTGTTTGACGTACAAACAATTTTATAATATTCTTCATTATCAATGTTTTTATATCTAAAAAAGCATAGGATTAAAGCAAAAAATGCTATTATTTGTCCAATTTCATGTCTATCCATCCGATTATATACATCCAAAAGTTCACGTGGAATTTTTAAATGTCCAATAATATCTTTAAAAAATTTCTCATGATCGTCAAGACATTTCCACACACTTTTTTCCATATTTTTATTGATTTTTATTTCAAAACGTGCCAGTTCTTTTACCATAATATTCCACACTTCCATGATTTCACACTTTACTGATTTTTTATTTACAACAATATCATTTTACACATTTTGGTTTTCTTTTTTTAAATTCATGCTTTCTTTTTATTTCCTTATTATTATCCATTATATATCGTTTTTCTATAAGATCACTCGTAATTTTTTTAGAACGCCATAGCAAATATTGTTTATTTATATATAGTTTCTCAATATATAGTCCCTCTAACTCACGATATTTATCGCGTTGTGTACAAATAATATCTTGATCATAATTCGAATAGATTGTCATTCGTTTTTCTTCACGATGCTCATCACCTTTTTTTCACGTTTCATATAAATTAAAGAACGTTTAAAACACCTTTTCTTCAATGTCGGGTCGTTAGATATTTCTCGATCGTCTTCCTCTTCCTCTTCTTCTTCACAAAGAAACGGTCGTATTTCATGTGAAAATAATGGTTGGCGTGATGTAGAGATAGGTGGTAATGGTGGAGATGAAAGATGGATAGGGGATAATGTTGGGAGTAGAACATTTGCTATTTCATCAACATTTTGTAATAAATTTGTTCCTTGAACGGTCGGTGGTAGAGTTTCATCAGACATTCGAATTAAATTCGAGGGAGAAGGAATCGGTATTTGTCCAAAGAAATCAATGGGCATTTCGTGTATGTAATTATCAATTTCTTCATCTTGTGCGGGTATTTCGTATAACTGTAATGGAGGCGAATTCGCTTGCGGTGGAAGAGGAGATGAAATATACTTTGCTTGCGGTGTTTGAAGAGGTATATTATACTTTGCTTGCGAGAGTAGAGGTGGTGAATTATAATTTGCTCGCGGGAGTAGAGACGGTAAATTATACTTTGCTTGCCGTGGCGACGAGTTATACTTCGCTTGCGGGAGTAGAGGAAATATGGGACTGGACTGTGCTTGAGATATCGGTACAGCGAAATTTAATAGCGACAGTGTTATGTCTTTAGTTGGACGATGTTTGACTTTCTTTCTTCTGATTTCTTGACTGCATGATGTATATTGTTCGTCATCTGAAAAATTCAGCCCCATTTTATCTATCGTTTTACGATATTCTTGTTGCTGTAGACGTCGTTGTTTTAACATTTTGGGAATATCTTTTCCTTTACTTTCTATCCGAGCAATTGTTTTTCCACATTCAACATTTTTCTCGGTCTGCTTCACACGAGCCATAATTATCTTGTGACTAAAAAATTTAGAGTCAAAAACTTATAAAAAACAAGCTAAAAAATATAGGTTAACCTGATTGGTTGAACTTAATTCCCAATAAAAAATTGGGGTAATCTCATTGGTTGAATGATAATATAAAGTAAATATACCCTTGACAATTCATAATAATAAATGTAAATCTTTTAAAACTTTTTGTTGACGTAATGCGGGAGTTCGCGTTTTAATTTTTTATCGGTAAAACGTTGTTGGGAAAGACATAAAAGTATATGTTAGGAGTAATATTTTTTAGAACACTTTCAAAATGAGTGAAGGTAGTAAGGAAAATACTCTGTTATGTGTGGTGACCGATTTAACTGAGTTTTTTTCACATGTTGATTTTCTAGTGGTTAAATGTCATAGAATGGCTATGTTACCCAACGATCAACGAGCAGAAAGAATAATATATAAAATATTATTGTTATGGGATGAGGAATATATATATACCTACTCATCGTACGATTTTACAGATTTAATCGGGTAGTTTGTTAATGTACAGATTTCAAGACCGGAACCTCCTCCATATCAGCCATGAATCAAGCAAAATTTATTGATATAATAGCCATGAAGAGTCTATCTCGTCAACGAGTACTCCATTTAATGGGTTCAAGACCAATACCAAAACCCACTACCGATTCCCTACAGATGTATGATCTTTTTTTTAAAGACATGCGTAACAATTATTTTAAAACAGAATTTAATTCAAGTCAAATCGATAAGATAGGCAAATGCGTATATCTTAACAATCATTATATATTCATTGTAAAGATATGAGTTAACCCTTTGTATATATAGACATCTCTACCCAAAACATTTTATTAGACAAGACTCATCATGGCAACAAGTATAGATATAAACGAAATTAAACTTGATAACGTTAAGTTATACACCTCTGAATTTTTATATACTATTTGTAAGGACTCCGATTTTTACGTTGTTGACTTTATGATAGAAGGAAAAATTTGGTTTGATGATCGTCGCGGAATAATATTAAAGGATTTCAATCTTACCTCGATTCTTAATACAAAAATGGGAGTACAAGCTGGAATTATTGTTGCTGTGATACTACGAAACGAGAATCAAGAAGATCTCATTGGAAAGCACATCTTCTTTGAAAACTCATTCACAATGCGTTCTATCCATCCATAATTTGTACGTTAAACATGTATGTTATTTGTTATTAAAAAACATTCATCATCTGTTTTGACATGTATGAATTAATTAACACTCTCTTAAACTCTCCGATACTTATTATCTACCCAAAATTGTTTAACGGGAATATTAAAATATATAGTAAATTTTTCACTAATTTGTGTGAAAAGTGTAAAATAGAGTATCAAAAAGCATAAAAATAGCTATAAATATGTTTAAATAAGTGTAAAAATGCTTAAATATCTTGAATGCAGACGTATTTAAACATACCCCCTACAGTAATATATTTCGCGGGAGTCAACAAATCCCTCCAAAATGGCCGCTAATCCCTACGAGTAATTAATAAATCAACTGAAATGACAGGTTAGAACAAATTAAAAAATCGTATCTCTAAAACACATAAACAAAATGGCCGCTAATCCCAACTAGCAATTAATAAATCAACTTTTGACATCATAGAACAATTTGCTAGTTATGAACCCGCGTCTTTAATCCTGCAACACATACTCATTGTTCATGAAGTATTATAAATCAACTGCTTTGACATCAGTGGGTGTGATTAGAAAAAGTCGCTTATTATAAATTCGCGTCTCTAATCGTGTAACATACACTCATTGTTCTTACCCATAACAAATCATTTGTTTTGACAAGAACGCTTTAATGAACGATCTCTGATTGGATAGATACGGGGTAGTCTTTGATTGTACAAGCTCTGATTGGTCAAACCCTCTAAACTATTGTAATAGTACCGCAGACCGCGATTATAAAAATAGGTGTACGGACAATTAATCTCAAACTCAAAAACCAAACTGGTACAAGAAGCAAGCAAAAAAAAATGGAAAATACACAAGAATTCGACTTCGACGAGTACGATCCGCTCAAAGAAGACTTCAAAGAAAAAATCACAGTTAAAGTAAGTAGCTATAGTAATACTGTTATGATTGCTATGCGTAAAATCGTCATGAACTTGTAAAATTTATTATGTTATTTTTCTCTTAGAAAGAAACCATCCCGCAGGAACAGTCGACACCCCCACCACCAATACCCGACAATATTGTCACAAACGTGCCGGGCATACCCATATATTCAGAAGACGAAGAAGAAAGAGAAGAAGAATGGGCCTTCCGCGTTCAAAAGGACAACGAATATGACTTCGACGATCCTCCCGAAGAAGCTGTTGATGATGAACCCCGGTGAGCAGTTTATGTACTTCGAAAGTACACAAAAAATGATTAAAATGCGTAAGCATTAAACTGTTATTTTTTATTTTTATAAATTGTAGGAGGATATCCCTCCATAAAAAAAGACCCAAGCAATCCCGCTACGGAAAATTGGGTTTATGTTTTTAAGTAACTTTTTATCTTTTATATATATATATATATTGGTGCTTGTAAATATTTCCATGTTTTAAAAAAAAATTCATCAAACTTCTACATCCTGTGTGTTTTACTATAGCTAACTCTTTCATCATACGCTAACGAACAACCCTGGCGTAAAATAAGCAATTGATAGAATAAGGGATGACCTTATTGTCGCTTTGGACCAGAGTCAATCTCATTCCAATCGCAAATCCAACTACGGGTGAACGCGCGCCAATGCAGTTTAGTGATAAACACTACGGTACATTGGAAGAATTCAGAGTCTTGTCCCAAAGTACAACTTACAAGCGAGCAATACACACAACAGGAGCCAACTGAAAAATATTATGAAATCCCCCTGCTTATATATCCAACCATAATTCACAAACTCTTAAAATTTTTGGGGATAGATTTCTTCTAATTTTTTTAAACACTTTTACGGTATAAACCCCAAAACTTTTTCCAGGTACATTACATCTAATTTTTTTGGGGATTCATCTAAAATTTTTGAGAATACTTTTTTCGGGAATATCAGCTCTAAATCTTTTTGGAAGACTTCGCAAAAACACCAAATAATTTTTGAGATATATCATCTTAAAATATTTTGACATTTTTAAAAATACCGTAACTAAGAAATATCAGTCATTCGGCCATAAGATGGCGTCGAGGTAAGAGCTCCATGACGGAAATTTCTATGATTAATTCTATAAGCAAAAATTTTGGATTATTTTTATTTCAAAACATTACAACTCAGATAAAAATATGAAGTTTTTTGGATGGCACACGTAAGTATAAAATCACATCGGGTGAGGTATGATGGTCGTTTATACTCAAAGTTTTTTTTGGACTTTTTTATATCTATCTCATGAAATTGACTACGATCACCTTGATTGACCTTCCTCTCTCTGGTCGTAAAACTCAAGGACAATCAACAAAAAACTGGTCGTAAAACAACACCAGGTTTCATGAGATAAATATATACAAAATTCACTAAAAACCTCTTGTATACGACCAGTTGCATATTCCCCCTGATTTGATCACTGGTCGCTCTTTACAGGGTGACCACACCTTAAAACTATTAAACCCCCCTGGAAATATGGGACTGGACTGTGCTCTGATTGGTCAATTCAAATCATACTGGATTCTGATTGGCTTAGAGCTCGGTCCAGTCCCTAACACATTAATAATAATAATAATATATATATTACTACTGCTATAATCTCCCTAATGATTTGCTACAGGTCTGTTTACCTATAAAGTTGACCACATAACTCACAATTTCGGATGTTTTCCTTGGTTTTACTGGTGGAAAGAGTGACAATGTGTTTCACGGCGAAAAAAACACTTTTTGAACAAAATGGTTTTGGCTGTTTTACACATATTCTTCTAACTTGGATTGAACTTTCACCTGTATAGATATAGACATAGATACATATAAAGATAAAGAGGTAATTTTATGAAATTTTATCCTATAACCTCAAAATGTTTTATTGTCTTGTTTGGAAGAACTTTCAAAATGATAAAGTAACTTCTTTTGAAGATTTTCGTTTCTTTGCTTTCTTTTTGAGATATATCAGTTTGTTTGATGTGCAAATGTCTGGAATTTTGTCACACATGCATAATGACTTATTGGAGAAATGTGTATATCTCTTTCATTCTCGAACGAAATCCTTTAAAAGGCAAGAAGTTTGGCGTTGTAGGAGAAACGCACACACGTGCTATTCACACTTTGGTGTTTTTATTTCATGAACGCAAAGATATATAACATTCTCTGATAACTCATTATGCATGTGTGACAGATATTTGCATATCAAACAAAATGATATATCTCAAAAAGAAAGCGAAGAAGTGAAAATCTGCAAAAGAAGTTACTTTATCATTTTAAAAGTTCTTCCAAATAAGACAATAAAAAAGTTTGAGGTTAGGGCCCTTTAACGTATTTTTGGTAAATTGAAGCCGCCATATTTGTTCTAATTGCGGTCGCTCCCGTTAATTTTTGACGTCATTGATCAGTGATAGAAACCGTATGAAAGGAAATCTTTCACAATAGTGTGAATAGAATGGTGTGAATAGAAATCTGCACAATACACTAAAATCACGCTATTGTCATGTTATTGTACAGGGTTTTTTGTATCGTGTTTCTATCACTCAATGACGTCAAAAATTAACGGGAGCGTCCGCATTCGCCCGGAATCAGAACAAATATGGCGGCCTTCAATTTACCAAAAATACGATAAACAAAGCCAAATTTCTCTAAAACTAAAAAGATTAGAAGAAAACTAATACCCATTCACATGTGAGGCGACGAAGAACTTTCATTTAAGAAACACTTGTTTTTGGGTTTTTGGGGTGTAGAGTGTCCCTTTAGCTAAGTGTGCGCGAATTCATCCAATCCAGTTTGCGATAATAAATGCAATTGACGGGATTTGAACCCACGGCCTCTGGATAATATGTTCAAAATCAGAGCTCTATCAGAGGAGCTATAAGGCCAAGGGAACGATGGCTGTAACTCAACCTATGTATGGATGACATTTAGTGCTATTTTGTTATATATTTTTGGTATCATAACCTTGTCACTACAAGCTGCAACAAGCCGTGCATCTGAACATAATTTCGATATCGGCCCTTACGTAACCTCTAGAGTCTAGGGAGGGTAGGTTAAGTTTGTTTAGTAGTTTACTTTGTCATTATTTATCTATAATTATGCGGCTTATTTTTCAGGTTATTGCCAATGAACTATGGAGGAACGTGTTACTGGCAGGGGCTGTAGTTTTTTTTGTTACTTTTGTCATCATTGCCAATCCTATAACATCAGTTTTGGTGTTCCTTTGTGTCGTGTTCACAGTTGTAAGTTCAGTTTGACTTTAGCTTTTGGCATTTACGTAAAAAGTTGTAGGCTTGCCCCAGAATGTACCTGTAATATCTAATACATATGGTAATTTAAAGTTTTATTTCCTTTTTTGCCAAATAAGGTTGACGTTACAGGACTAATGTATTACTGCGGTTTAACTATTGAAGTAGTGTCGACAGTTGTTTTGATAATTGCCGTTGGTTTGTCTGTTGATTATGCATCACATGTTGGGCACGCCTTCTTGGTCCAAAAAGGAACAACTACAGGTAAAGTAAAAAAGTTGGAACCGATCGTTTAGCATTGATAGATCAGACATACCCAGAACGTGTCATATTTATGCACAGTCGAAAATACAATTTTGTGTATACAATTACCTCATAGAAATTCTAATATAATCTATGTATAAATATGTATGTATGTATGTACTCTTACCATTCTTTCAACTATTCTGGTGCTGGTTTGTTTGATTTTGCGTTTTGGAGAGAAAAAATGTTCTCGTTTGCGGTAAGAAATGCACCATTTAGAAACATGGAGAGAAGATATGAGTCGGGCATCAATCTTATTTCATACATAACATAACATAACATAAAGCTTAATCACCCATAGTAAACTATATAAATTATGTAATTAATAAGCTATATTTTGTACAATAAGCCATGTTATGTATGAAATAAGTTTTAGGTCCGACTCAGAACGTGTCATATTTATGCGCAGTCGAAACTACGATTTTGTGTATACAATTTTATATATATATATATATATATATATATATATATATATATATGAGCACTCTCATGGATTGGGCGGAGAGTCTCTCTCAATGAGACGTTTACTGTTAGCATTATGCATTGCTCACTGCTCGCAGTTTGAGCACTCTGGTGACTCCACAATGCAATCCAACAATGTGTAGCCGTACATAGTGGGTCCCAAGTCCACAGTTACCATAAAGCCATATGGTGATAGCCGGTAGGGCACATTGTATACTTTCGTATATATTACGCTCACCGCTCATGTGGTTTGAGCACTCTCATGGATTGGGCGGAGAGTCTCTCTCAATGAGACGTTTACTGTTAGCATTATGCATTGCTCACTGCTCGCAGTTTGAGCACTCTGGTGACTCCACAATGCAATCCAACAATGTGTAGCCGTACATAGTGGGTCCCAAGTCCACAGTTACCATAAAGCCATATGGTGATAGCCGGTAGGGCACATTGTATACTTTCGTATATATTACGCTCACCGCTCATGTGGTTTGAGCACTCTCATGGATTGGGCGGAGAGTCTCTCTCAATGAGACGTTTACTGTTAGCATTATGCATTGCTCACTGCTCGCAGTTTGAGCACTCTGGTGACTCCACAATGCAATCCAACAATGTGTAGCCGTACATAGTGGGTCCCAAGTCCACAGTTACCATAAAGCCATATGGTGATAGCCGGTAGGGCACATTGTATACTTTCGTATATATTACGCTCACCGCTCATGTGGTTTGAGCACTCTCATGGATTGGGCGGAGAGTCTCTCTCAATGAGACGTTTACTGTTAGCATTATGCATTGCTCACTGCTCGCAGTTTGAGCACTCTGGTGACTCCACAATGCAATCCAACAATGTGTAGCCGTACATAGTGGGTCCCAAGTCCACAGTTACCATAAAGCCATATGGTGATAGCCGGTAGGGCACATTGTATACTTTCGTATATATTACGCTCACCGCTCATGTGGTTTGAGCACTCTCATGGATTGGGCGGAGAGTCTCTCTCAATGAGACGTTTACTGTTAGCATTATGCATTGCTCACTGCTCGCAGTTTGAGCACTCTGGTGACTCCACAATGCAATCCAACAATGTGTAGCCGTACATAGTGGGTCCCAAGTCCACAGTTACCATAAAGCCATATGGTGATAGCCGGTAGGGCACATTGTATACTTTCGTATATATATATATATATATATATATATATATATATATATATATATATATATATATATATATATATATATATATATATATATATATATATATATATATATATATATATATATTGTGGAAACAGCACATGAATTATTTATTTTATCGCTTATTAATTATTTATTATAATTAATAAGCCTATATTAATAATTATAATTAATAATTAATAATTTATCGCTTATTTTTTGCTGCGAGAGGTCTACTGAGGTAGAACTCAACCTCAGCTTCGACATCAATAATATAGCCTCATGGATGTTGAACAACAAACTGTTCCTAAACACAGAAAAGACCGAATATGTAGTATATACGGTACTCACCAAAGGTTGAAACGAGACGAATCAGTTATGTTATTATACAATGGAGTCCCTTTGAGGAAATCTAACTATCAATAGGAGTCCACATTGATTGCACATTGTCTTTTAATGATCACATTGATTACTTAATAAGAAAAGTCTCTCGGAAACTAGGTATTCTTAAACACCTAAGGAGTTCATTACCTATTGATACGGCTGAAAAGATTTATAAGACAATGATTATACCTACCAGTGGCGTAACGCTCATTAGGTAGGGTTAGGTCGAAAACTAAGGCCAGAAGAGGACCCAGTGGGGCCCCTGCCAAAAATGGAGTGGAAGATTACGCCTTGAAAATGGAGTGAAAAATTACGGCTTAACAGCGACATTGCTGACATATATTTCATCGTCATATTTACTCAGAACTAATTTACGGGGCCCCCGATAATCAATTCTCCCGGACCACCCCCGGCCTCATTAATGTCCTGGGTGGGAGATTGACTTTCAGTTAATAAGAAAGAGCTGATTTACCGATTTTCTAACTTTAACTCGAGGAGGAAGGAATATATAGGTGTCTAGGTGTTCACAATTGTTTAACATTGTACTGTATATAGTGATAATATAGAAGTTATAGTCGAACCTTCGTGGGTTCCCAGACCCAAGACATGTACAAGGGCCCCGTCTACCTCTGTTACGCCACTGATACCTACCATCGACTATTGCGATGTAATGTGGAATGGATGTGGGAAGTTGATCTCTGATGTCTTGGAGCGATTACAACGCAGAGCAGCAAAACTTATTTCCCCAAATTCAGAACTTGAAACAGATCTGCTGCTAAAATCTCTTGGTTTAGCCCCTTTGGCGAATAGAAGACTGCTACATATCGCAGAGTGGGTCAAAAGATGTCTCGATAACGATACCTCCATATTCATTAGACTATTTTAGGATAAACGAGTCATTACATAGTTATCGGACAAGAGGACGTCGAAATATTCATTTACCTAAAGTAAAACTGGAAGTAGCAAAAAGATCTTTCTACTTCCCAGGTGCAACTATATTTAACAACTTACCCGAGACTATTAAGAACTGCTCTTCTTTTACAGAATTCGGAAGAAGAGCAAAATAATATAATTTCTTTAAGCAAAACATTTTTTTAAGTAATAATGTATGTATGTTTGTTTAGATTCCAATGTCGTATGTATGTTTGTCAGGACCTCCATTGATACCAGTTCATGTAACTGAAGGGGCTATCCTGAATAAATATTATCTTTATCTTATCTTATCTTATCTAAACCTTCCACCTGTTGGCGCGCATTTTATTATCAAATAAAGCTAGACCTGAGAAAATAGGCGAAAATTTCAGTAATAATTAAGAAATTCACATACATGATGTTTCAACAAAATAATACGCTATACTACAATTATATTTAAGAATGTATATCAAAGGTGTCATCCCAAATATTGGAAATGAGGTTTTGCTATCTTTTACTTTTAGAAAGAACATCAAAAGCACTTAGTGATGTTGGTCCCGCAGTGTGGAATGGTGGATTCAGTACATTTTTAGCAATTGTGCTGCTATCATTGTCTGAGTCGTACATATTTATTACCTTTTTTAAGGTGAGGCAGTATATTCTTTGAAGAACAAGAAATACTAAAAGCGTAAAAATAAAATATGAAATGGCATAGAATGTCTTTACTTTTACAGTCAAAACGGATGTTCTCTTGGGTGCTATATTGCAATACTCCAAAGCAACATTGCCATATATTGATTGACAAGTTGGCTTTGAGCAACATCGTCAAGATTCTTCTGCATATTGCATGTATAATATTCCTCTTTCTTTAGAGTAAAATACAAAATTTTAATTAAAATATTGCTGCTGGTAAGTATGATGCATTCACTTTGATTTTCAGAACAGCTTGCTTAAGAGAATGTTGGGTTTCTGATTCAAACATCCCTAAAATCTTTGCAACTTGCTCAAGCCAACTCGTGAATCAACATTGCAACCTTGCGTAGGAATATCACAATGTTGTGCGGAAGAGAACATCCCTTTTGACTGTAAAAAACGCGACAAAAACACAAAATCATTTGCTGGTAATTGATCAGCTTCAAATTTTCGCCATCGGCCCAGTATATGTAAATATATTTACTAATTTACTTCGCTTCAGGTTTTGTCTGGGGTCGTTTTATTTGGACTCTTTCACGGCTTGGCTTTCTTACCGGTTTTATTATCGGTAATTGGACCAGCACCATACAAATTTGTCGAAGAAAGAAGACATTTACGACAGGAACCAAACGGCACGACAAAGAATACTGTGCAATGCCACATGAACGAAACCTTGGAAAAACAAGAAAACAATAATTCGTTAAGGGGAATTGATACAATTTACATGCAATAAGTATTACATAAAATATTTTTTTATCGAAACAATTTAGTTTCTAATAAATCTATCATGAGAAAGATTAATCCCCTCGCCCAGCGCGAAGCCCTGAGGGCGAGGGTGCTAATATCGACCGGCGTTTATAGTCCCTTATCACGGGAAATGCAAAAGGAATCTGAAATTGCATCCAGTTTAATTTAAAAATTAAACGAGACTTACCTGTAAGTTGAAGTTTGATTTAAATTCTACAAGTCATCAGCGGGGAGTGGAAGAGTTGTACGAGAGAGCATACGCATGCGCAAGATTGCCATATTTCAAAGAAGAGTCCATTGTCGGAGTAGAAGAGTTAGGGAGGCATAGCAAGAATAAGGGTTGGGCGTACAACTAACTCTTCCACTACCCGCTGATGACTTGTAGAATTTAAATCAAACTTCAACTTACAGGTAAGTCTCGTTTAATTTTTAAATTCTACTACGTCATCAGCTATGGTCGTGTCAGAGTTGTACGAGATTTCACAGTGTACAAAAGGAGTCAGATTTTAAGATTACGGAGTAATAAAACAACAAGAATCAAACACAAGAAATTATTGTATATAAAATAAATCTAACAGCAACATTATACTAAAATTGTAGTGCATTTAGTTATTTCCAGTCAAGTTCAAAATAGTGGAACCAATGTTAAATGCAGGATTTATAGGCTTATTATAGAAAGTTTGAAACGTGGTAGCATTAGATTAGACCAATGATCTGAGTTATATCACCTAATTTATGTGCAGCATATGACGTAGATGCGGCTCGAGTATTGTGACTCCCAAATTATTTTGTGTTAACCAGCAGAACTTAGTAATGTTTTACACCAGCGTGAAATGGTTTCGTGGGACACAGCACGGTGAGGTTTAACAATGCTGATTAAAGGGTTTTTGCAGTCAGAACTATACGTAGATTCTTTGTCCGCTTGATACACTCTTTGAGGTGTGTTACAATGCAGAGGGATGGTTCAGCAGGATAAGCTTCAAAGATGATTGGAGTTATATGGTGTCCAATCCTAGTTTGTTTAACCTTCTCTTGAATAACAAATTCAGGTTTAGAATTAGATGAATGGTTTGGCATCGTTGCCCACTGAGAAGTAACAGGAGGAATGTTACGCGTATTGTAAGGTCTTTAAGTGTCAGCTGATGTATCACTGGTTGTTTCCTCAGGTGATTGAAAACAATGTTGACATCCCAAATATATTTATATCGGGGAAAAGTAGGTCTTAGTTCAAAAACACCCTTCATAAAACGTTTCACTAAGGGATGTTGTCCAAAGGGAATACTATTATGGTTTGTCTGGCATTAACAAGGCACTGCGTGCAGTGTTAATGGCTGAGTAAGATAAACCTGAATGAAAAAGATTTGTTAAAAACTCAATAGCTTTAGGAACTGGAGGGTTAAAAAATGCACAATTTGTGGTAATACAAAACTGGCTCCATTTATTGATGTAAGTTTGGTATTGGGATTTGGTCCCCTCTCTCCACGAAGCCATAATAATTTCTGCAGAACGCCTAGCCTGATGAGTTGTTCCCCAAATTTTCACAGCAATGTCATTCAACATATCATTATGGCTTGTACCCATGTTGTTAATTACAAACACAGCAGTACTATTGTCCACCATAATTTTAACATGTTTTCCCTTTATTTTCAAAAAATAAGATTTTAAGGCAAACAGTGCAGCTTTAATTTCAAGGACATTTATGTGGTTGGGGTTAGGGGTTAGGGTTAGGGTCTCCTGTTTGCACCAGTTCCCACCAGTAGATTGGTCACCCAGGGCTGCAACCCATCCAATCATAGAGGCATCCGAATAAAGCACAACATCAATTGGGGTTTGGAGGATGTTATTGAAAGAACCTTTTAAATTTCTTAACCACCAATAAAATTCAGCCTTCCCTTCATTGGCAATAGTCATATAAGCATCAAAATTACCCCTGTGATTTGATAATGCTGTAGTTTTGTCTTCCTCAAGTTTACTTAACTGCTGGAAAACTTGAAACCATATGGCCAATCACCTGGGTAACAGATCTGATTTTAACTTTATTTGCTGATGCCAGAATGTTCTTAATAAGAGCAGTGAGTTTATCTACCTTCTCACCAGTAAGACGTATAGTCATTGTGTGAGAATCAATCCGAAAACCAAGAAAGGTTATGCTTTAGTAGGTATAAACACTGACTTCAGTGGGTGAATGACAAAACCAAGTTTTCTAGTAGGATTAGTGTTTCAACTATAGTATTAACACACTGTTCATATGAATGGCCAACCAAGAACAGGTCATCAATATAAATTATGATAATATGACCCTTCACTCATAATGTTGCTAAAACTGGTTTGAGAAGTTTGGTAAATTTTCTTGGACATGAGGAAAGGCCATTGGGGAAGGCTGTAAATTTGAATAATTTGCCCTTGTAAGAAAACTTTAAAAAGTTTTGAGATTCTGGATGGATGGGAACACTGTAGTAAGCATCTTTTAAATCCATTGAGGCCATCCAGCAATCCCTGGTGATGAGTTTAAGAGCTGTGTGAATATTCTCCATTTTGAAATGGTAGTTTTCAACTGACTCATTAATTTTCTTCAGATTGAGAATGAGTCCAATATTACCATCCTTTTTTGGAGTAGTAAATATGGGTGACACAAATTCAAATGAATCAGAATCGCATGGAACAATAACTTGTTTTTCTAACAATGCATGGATGGCATCATTTATTTTATCTGCTTCTACACGGGGTAGGGAATTAGGAGGAGACTGGTGCTGAACAGGACAAGTTCCATTAAAGGAAACCCGAGCCCCTGAGACCATTTCTAAAATGTCAGGGTCAGTAGTTAGGTTTTCCCATTCATTATGGAATTTTAAAATTTGACCTGCCTGGAAGGAGGTAACCTTTTTGGTCAAAATAATAAGGGATTAATTTTTCATCTACAAACTGAGGAAAGGAATTTACCTGTTGCTTGAGATGGTCTAATTCTTCGTGAATTTTTTCCGATTCTGGAAAGTGGACCGTTGCTTGGGAGGAAACTGTGACCTCCCTCTCTGAAACAGGGGGTTTCGTAAAGTTATTTTGTCCAAACTGAGATGTAAGGCTCGATACAGTTTTACTGGATGTTTTTATATCCTGAGCTTTCTTAGCTACAATCCTGGCCAAAAGTAGCTGGGACACAGTCACATTTATTACCTATTCAAGTTTTACTAAATTCTATTATCACACATATGAACCCATACCCCCCCCCTCCCCCCCCTTACAATGTTGAATAAAATGGATGCAATGTAACTATATGATAATTATGTGTGCGTTGTCGTTTGAAACACCAAAAAATACAACATTGATGAGGGGAGGGGGTCGGATTTTTCAAGAACTCAACAACACTGTCCCACGACTTTTGGCCATGATTGTAGGTCTTCACCAAATAATAATGGACCAACTTTGTGAGTCCTTGAACATAGTGGTTTAAACTATCAGGGTGAAGAATAGGCCGAATAGCATCTTTGCGCTTATATGACAGCTCTTTCCAAGCATGGCCAAATAAAGCTGTTGTGTCAAGTAATTGTGGAATAACAGCTCTGTAATTGGGAATGGTTTTCTTTTCACGCCAATCTAATAGCGTGTTTATGGCATTGGCCAGACCCGATAGCCCTTTAATAAGTGTGTCTTGTAAATTGGCCATTTTAATATCAGCCCTTTTGGCAAATGGCTTCATTTTTCATACATGTCCAATACTGTCGCATTCATACGGATCGTAAAGGTTATTTACCATCCGTAATCTATATTTTCGTTTCTTGACTTCCCTCATGGATTCATACGGATCGTAAACGGTAATTACGATCCGTAATCTACATTCTCATTTCGTGAGTCATACGGATCGTCGACGTATACGGATGGTAAACGTTATTTACGATCCGTAATCTACATTTTCGTTTGGTTAATTGCGTCATGCTGCGCAGCCTGCGCTTCACGAATGAAGTCCAGCTGAGCTAGAACATTGCACCTCACCAAATGACCTTACCATCCGTACGGATCGAAAATACTTGATTTACGATCCGTCAGTTCAACCACGAATCAACTCCAGCTGAGCGAGCACATGACAACCTTACAAAATTAAACAACTTACGATCCTTACGCTTCGTACAGCTCGTATACTGATTACAAATACTTCATTTACAATGGGTAAACGAAAATACACAGCTTAATATCATAATAATATCGTAACTTTAAAACCATATTAACAATCACCTTGAAACGTTAAAGCAATAACTTCTTTTACGTCGCATGTGATACATGATTGCCTCGTTCTTAAAAAACTTTCCTCAATCAAGCGCTAAAGTCATATATAACTATTAACTATAAACATAATCACCTGAAACGCTAAACGAATATGAACTTCTATCGCGTCGTGTATTATACACGATTGCCTCGTTCTCAAAAAACCTTGCAAAGCTAAAGGAATATGAATTTATATGACGTCGCTTGTCATATATACATGATGATTTATATATCACGTCGTGTTATACAGCATTGCCTTGTTCTCAAAAAACCTTGCAAACGCTCAAGGAATATGAATTTATATGACGTCGCTTACATGATGATTTATACAGGATTTATTTTACGTCGCATGTGATACATAACTTCATTTACAATGGGTAAACGAAAATACACAGCTTAATATCATAATAATATCGTAACTTTAAAACCATATTAACAATCACCTTGAAACGTTAAAGCAATAACAACTTCTAATTTACGTCGCATGTGATACATGATTGTCTCGTTCTTAAAAAACTTTCCTCAATCAAGCGCTAAAGTCATATATAACTATAAACATAATCTCCTGAAACGCTAAACGAATATGAACTTCTATCGCGTCGTGTATTATACACGATTGCCTCGTTCTCAAAAAACCTTGCAAAGCTAAAGGAATATGAATTTATATGACGTCGCTTGTCATATATACATGATGATTTATATATCACGTCGTGTTATACAGCATTGCCTTGTTCTCAAAAAACCTTGCAAACGCTCAAGGAATATGAATTTATATGACGTCGCTTGTCATATATACATGAGATGATTTATACAGGATTGCCTCGTTCTAAAAAAACCTTGCAAACGCTCAAGGAATATGAATTTATATGACGTCGCTTGTCATATATACAAGAAGGTTAACCTTAGCCGCATCCCCAGAGTTGCCTGCGGACGAGGCTAGGTTAACCTCAATGTTTTTGACAACGGTGATCCCGCATTCCCGTTCGTTAGTTCGATTTGAAATATGACCGGTAGATAAGTCAGCCGCAAATATTACAAACGTGAAGTTCGATTTGGCAAACGTGTCGCCTGAATGGAAAATTTATAGTCGCGAGGCTTGCTCGTTTCAAATAAATGTTGTTCGAATTAGATGTATGGCGTTCAAATGGTCACATTGAATTTTGACATTATAAACGCACCATATGATTGCCGTATGTTATTTTAAAAACTAGGAGTTCTTATCACAAGTGAAATGCTGCCTCGGGACTGACACAGGAGCAGTGGATACGAGCTTGCCCGTAGAAGTGTTCAGGATTAGGCCAGCAGAATGATGCTAGAAATTTTCTCATGCATGGCCGATCAAATAAATAGAATGCAGAATATAAACCACGTATAAAGGCGATCATATAGCTTAGGCTTTGTAATATTCAAATAACATACGGTAATCATATGGCGCGTTTATAATGTCAAAATTCAATGTGTCCATTGGAACGCCATACATCTAATTCGAACAACATTCACTTGAAACGAGCAAGCCTCGCGACTATAATTTTTCCATTCAAGCGACACGTTTGCCAAATCGAACTTCACGTTTGTAATATTTGCGGCTGACTTATCTAGCGGTCATATTTCAAATCGAACTAACGAACGGGAATGCGGGATCACCGTTGTCAAAAACATTGAGGTTCAATTATTGAGACGCTGTATTCTCATAATTCGTTACAGCATAATTTTATGTATATAAACCAATCTTCATTCACCATTTATTAGTGCACATGCGTCGAATGCATTTACATAATCCTTGATTACTCCAGCTCAGTAAAGTACTGAGTACGTTTGTTATCGAAATTGATCGGGCAATCGGGATTCTTGTCCACAGGCTCTCAAATACTCTCGAATTTTGGCAGTTCATAAGTAAGCGAAAACAGACAAAACAGCGGAGTCGATTTTATTGTCAACTACTCGATTCCCAGTAAATAAATAACTGGTTATTTCTGGTTATTCTTACCGTGAAAGCAGAGAAGCACAAAACGTTCTGTATTTTAATCCTGAACACTTCTACAGCCAACCTCGTATCCACTGCTTTTGTGTCAGTCGCTACGCAGCATTTCACTTCTGATAAGAACTCCTAGTTACATGAATATAACATAAGGCAGAACGTTCTCGACGCATATTTTTGACACACACAATGCTTATTAGCCTATTCAACGATCGTCAAGTATATACTATACGGTTCGTCACGACCCGTTCGGATCGACACACTATATTTACGGATCGAGAATTAGCTTACCATCCGTTACGACTCGTACGGATCGACAACTTTTTTGAGGGCTACCTTAGTGACACACGATACTTATTATATTAACGGATGGTGAAATGTAGCATACGTACGGTTCGTCACGACCCGTACGGATCGACACACTATATTTACGGATCGAGAATTAGCATACCATCCGTTACGACTCGTACGGATCGACAACTTTTTTGAGGGCTACCTTAGCTACACACGATACTTATTATATTCACGGATGGTGAAATGTAGCATACGGTTCGTCACGACCCGTACGGATCGACACACTATATTTACGGATCGAGAATTAGCTTACCATCCGTTACGACTCGTACGGATCGACAACTTTTTTGAGGGCTACCTTAGTGACACACGATACTTATTATATTCACGGATGGTGAAATGTAGCATACGGTTCGTCACGACCCGTACGGATCGACACACTATATTTACGGATCGAGAATTAGCATACCATCCGTTACGACTCGTACGGATCGACAACGTTTTTGAGGGCTACCTTAGCTACACACGATACTTATTATATTCACGGATGGTGAAATGTAGCATACGGTTCGTCACGACCCGTACGGATCGACACACTATATTTACGGATCGAGAATTAGCTTACCATCCGTTACGACTCGTACGGATCGACAACTTTTTTGAGGGCTACCTTAGCTACACACGATACTTAGTATATTCACGGATGGTGAAATGTAGCATACGGTTCGTCACGACCCGTACGGATCGACACTATATTTACGGATCGACAATTAACATACCATCCGTTACGACTCGTACGGATCGACAACTTTTTGAGGGCTAACTAAGCTACACAAGATACTTATTATATTCACGGATGGTGAAATGTAGCATACGGTTCGTCACGACCCGTACGGATTGACACACTATATTTACTTTATATTTAGATCGAGAATTTGTAGAGAATCTCCGGCCTCCGTCACAGAAACTTCTACAAATTTACTTGTTTATTGTCACGATCACTTTTACAACTCACTCGCTCGCTCGCTCACGAAAAAACTAGATTATAATGTCAACAAGTTATAATGTCAGGTGACCGGGTGTTTACATCTTTAAATTAGACGGCACGCTCAGTCTCCGACACACTCCTCCCATGGACTTTTTATTTATGTCCATGTTCCTAAAGGAGACTGGATTATACATCCTTACAATATAAGGTTCAACTTGAATAATAAAAGTTCAATGTTCTCAGTTTAACTCTGAGTTATCTCATAGTTCATTTCGCTCTATCTCCTTGACTTGCTTCATTCGTAAATTCGCCGCTGCAGCTGCATCTCTTCGTGGTCGAAGTCTGGCGCGGTTGCACTCAGGCGTGGTTCTTCTGGAGCTTCACGGAAATCACATTGAATCTCGAGGGGGTATAGATGCTGTACTGCACGTTCGATTGTCCCATTTGCGGTCTTCAGTTGTACTGCACGAGTAATTCCGTCCTTCCCAGGGTAGATTCTCTCCACCACGGCCAGTGGCCAATGACCACGATTCTTGTTGTCACTTTTCACTATTACCACATCTCCACACTTGGGCTGATATTTACTCATCTTGTGAGTGAGATTATGCCTTTCTATTAGAGCTGTAAGATATTCCCGTTGCCAGCGTTTCCACAGACTATCCTTACAGGATCTTAGATACTTAACACGTTTCCTTAGGTCTTGCTCCTTGATTCTCCAAGTTTCCTCTTCGAGCAGCTGAATGGTGCGCTGGAATAGAAATGATGCTGTGGTTAACGTTGGCAGTTCGATGTCATCCTCTACGTAGGTTAGAGGGCGTCGATTTATTTGGATCTCAACATCCAGCAGCACTTCGACGAGCTCGATCCAAGTAAGCATCGCTCCACCGATGGTCTTATACATGGCGGACTTGACGACGCCAACGAGCCTCTAGAATTTCCCTCCCCACCATGGGGC
The DNA here is from genome assembly GCA_035772405.1 of Chrysogorgia sp. JL179-B06. NCBI lineage: Eukaryota > Metazoa > Cnidaria > Anthozoa > Scleralcyonacea > Chrysogorgiidae > Chrysogorgia > Chrysogorgia sp. JL179-B06. The sequence continues at coordinate 71,720 of JAYKKM010000396.1, read as the reverse complement.
GCGGCTCAAATAAAATTTCCATGAAATGTCGAATTTTTCCACAAGACCTTGAAGTTGCTCGTCTTCTCGTAGCTGTCGAATCCATTTTTCTGCCTTGATGAATGTGCCGCCGTTATCCGAATAGATTACGCGAGGTCTTCCACGACGGGCGATGAACCGTTTAAGGCACGGTATGAAGGTGTCTGTCTCCAGGTTGGGTAACACCTCGAGATGGATAGCTCTGGAAAGGCTACACGCAAAGATTTCCAGGTAAGCTTTTCCTTCTTTCCCTTTTGCTTTCTTGTATCGAATTGGTCCAGCGAAGTCTGTGCCAACGATTTCGAATGCTCCTCCGACTTTGGTGCGATTCTCAGGCAGTTTACCGGGCATTGGCGTTGCTACAGCTGTGGCGCGAAATCTCTTGCATCCGTAACACTTATTTATGACTGCTTTGGTTAAACTTCTCAACTTAGGTATCCAATACCTCTCTCGCACGGCCGCCATCGTGAGACTTACTGCTCCATGAAGGGTTTCGTAATGCAATCGCTGCACTAGCCTTCGGGTGAATTTGGCTTCGTTGGGCAAGTATATCGGATACTCCCCTTGGATCCGTCCTCGACATTCTGCTAGTCCTTGGGCGTTGATTTGTAGGTTGAGTTGCTCCTTCGTCTGCTCGTAGCCTGGTCTCGCACTATCTCGATGCTGCACACGTTTTATCCACCAAAGACGATTGTGGTTTACCTCCTCTGTGGTTAAGGGACCACTCAGCTTGTTTCTATTTTTACAGTTCTGCAGGAATCTCTCGATCCACGAACGGATTCGCAGGCAGCGGCGTAGAGGATACTTAACCAGTAGCTCGTCAAAGGCGTCGTTTGTCGTTTCTGCCTGCGTCAGACACATCACATCTTTAATCACTTTGGCTTCTACTTCCGAAGCTTTGGAGCTCTTGAACACTGGATTCTCTGGCCATTGATCGTGGTCCTGGAGCCAAACTGGTCCATTCCACCACAGCTTTGTCTCAGTTACGGGTCCACCACGGCTTGCGAAGTCAGCTGGATTGCTCTTGGTAGGGACATGTCTCCACTGGATTTCTGCGTGGTTGCAGATCTTGTGAACTCGGTTTTCCACGAACTGTTTGTATTTTCCATTTCCACAAATCCAGTGGAGAGCAACCATGCTGCCCAGCCAGCCATAGATTCTCGGTTCCGGTAGTCCTTGTAAGGCTTTGCGCACATTCACCACCAGATTCGTTGCGACGTGGGCGGATACTAGTTCGAGACGAGGAACGGTTAGATCTTGCTTAGCCAGTCTTGCTTTAGCTGCAACCAGACGTTGGGTTGTCCCGGAAGGTTGTCGAACGACCGAATACACTGCAGCGCCGACTCCTTGAGTGGATGCATCTCCGAACGCATGTAGCTCTACACTTGAAACCGCTTCCTGGTGCTCTACTATTGGGCGTGGCACTGTCTCCCCTGTTGGCAATGACTTTATCCACTTCATCCAACGACTTCTCAAATGACCATTTACAGTAGCTCAGCGTCCCATGATACCTTGGCACAGCATACGTCACGGAAGATCAGCTTCCCTTCCAAAGTCATTGGCGACACCAATCCTAACGGGTCGTAAATCTTGGCTAACCTTCTCAGTATCTCACGTTTGGTTGTTGCGCTGTCACCATCGGGAAAAAGAACAGTTAATGTGTCTTCTCGCTTATTCCATTTCAAGCCAAGCAACTTTGACTCGTTCGGCTCTACTCCCAACTGTTGCTTCGCATAGGATTGCTCATCTTCAACCATGAACAGCTTTTCACTTCCTTCCAATTATTTGGCATTCGAATTCCATTTGTGTAATTTGAAGGTCGCGTCGTCAAAGATCTCGATAGCTCTTTCTTTGAACTCTTCAGCTTGTCGAATGGTTTGTCCCCCCGTGAGAAGGTCATCGACATAAAGGCTTCGTCGTATCTCAGCAACCACTTCCGGATATCTCTCCTACCACGCATCCAGGTGACAATCGAGCACTCCTCCGAGGAGGAAGGGCGAAGGGGCCAATCCAAATAGCGCCCTTGTAAAACGTAACGTTTCCAGTTCTGAGTGTTCTCCACACCGCCAGTGGAAGCGGAGTGCATCGCGCTCATTCTCTCTTACCCGTATTTGTAAGAAGGCTTTCTGGATATCTGCTGTCACTGCCACTGGGTACATTCGTTGGTGAACAAGCACGTCCCACAGCTTATTCTGTAGAGGGGGGCCAGGGTACAAACACTCATTCAATGATGGTGCAGCTGGGTTGGCTCTCGCCAGGCGCGGATTTAGAAGTTAGTCGCATAAATTAATTTAGAATTTGCAATTCAAAATAACTGTGAATAACAATCCTATTGGATAGGTTGTTGTTCTGAATTATTCTTAAGAAAAGCATAACCAATAGGGTTGTTCATGGAGTGTCTAATTTATGCGACTAACTTCTAAATCCGCGCCTGGCTCTCGCTGAGGCGTCGTAAACAATTCTCATCTTTGTACTCGCTGAAGATTCTCGAATCACTGGCTTATGGGGAATGTAAAATTCTACTCCTTTCGCTGGATGTTTGGCTGGTTCCATCACTCCCGTCTCTTTCTGATCATTGATAATGGTGTTGTACTCACCGAGGATTCCATCACGCTGTAGCTTTCTGGTGAGGGTATTTAGACGATTTAAACTTCCTTTCTCGTTTGTGGTTAATGGAGGATGATTTCCTCTCCATGGCAACGCCACCTCGTACCAGCCTTCCGGGCTTCTTCTCAATTGCTCTTTAAATTCATCGTAAACCACTCGTTGGTCGTGCTCGGCCGAGTCTTCCAGTCCCAAAACATCCAGCCGACATAACTGTTCGTAGTCAGATTGGCTCGTTTGTGTTAACAACATCACATTTCGGTCGAATTCTTGGCCCGGGGACATTAGGAACCACCCGAGTTTGGTAAGTTCAGCGACAGGTTCGTGTTCTTTACCAATTCGTGGAAGTGTTTTGGTCTTGATTCTGGCATATTCCCCACTGCCAAGCACTATGTGCACCGGAAGCTGTGACTTCTTGTCGTGGTCGTTCACTGTAACTCCCTTCAAGTAAGGATGGTCGCGGATGAGCTCTTCATAGTGTGGGTTGTCCACAGTTAGCAACTGTGCTTTGTCGATTTTCATCATTCTGACTTCTGTCTCATACTGGTGGTCGATGGATTCTATCTTTAGCTGAAAGGTCTCAAGGCGGGCTTGTTTGTTGCACATCAACATGTCCATCTGCTTCATCTCCACTTCAACAGGTTTGGCTTTAAGATGGTGGATTAATTTGGACGAAACATAGGAACTGCCAGCACCAGAGTCTATCAGGGCCCTGCATACCACTCCACCAACTCTCACGGTGACGACAGGAAATACTCCTTCATCATTCTTGCTTGCAACGAAGATTTTCTCTTTCTTTACCTGCTCGTCTCCAAATTCTCTATCACAAATTGAGGTATGATGGCGTTTGTCACAGCGTTGACAAGTCGCTTTACTTGGACACTCTGCCGCTCTATGGTTTCCAGTAGCACAGTTGAAACACAGGCGTCGTTTAGACAATATTTGTTTTCGATCCGACTTTGAGGTCACTTTGGCACAATACACGCACCCTCGTACTCGCGCGTTGAACAATCTGTTTTGGTTGTCACGGCGACGCGGTGATTGATCATCGTCAGGTTTATCGATCGGGTTTCGTCGGATCCACAAGGTCAAGGCTTGGGTGAGCTTCACAAAATCCCAGCTTTCCCATTCCGGGTCGGTTCGTACTAGATCGCCACGAATACCGGCTAATTTATCTAGCGTCATAGCGACATTGCCACTAATTTTTTCTAAGCTCCCCATCGTCTCCAACGATTGCACGGCATAGGACAACTTTTCACAAAACTCGTGGACTCTCTTGACGTTGACGTTTGGGATTGTTGGCAGGTCGAAGATCTGCTTCGTATAGGCTTTGATAATCTCCGAGTCCTTCCCGTATTTCTCCTTGAGAATGCTTTTGGCTCGGTTGTATCCTTCACTAGTGAATGAAAGGGCTTCGACGGTCTTACGAACTTTTTCACACAACAACTCACGCAGGTATGCAAATTTCGTCACGTTAGCTACTCCGGTCTTGTCGATTGTCTCACTAAATTGTCCCCAGAACCGAGGCCAATCTTGATAAGACCCATTAAATTTCGTGATTTCCAGCTTCGGTAGTTTTTGCGTGGATTTCTTGCGTTGCTTTACCATCGTTAATATGACTTCCGTCGCCAGGTGATATCTTCGGCTCTTTGGCGGCTTGTATAAATTCGTATTGAAATTTCATCCTTGTCTCGTGAAGTTCCTGTTCGAACTTGAGTTCTTTCTCTTGTGCTTTCCGTTCACGATGCTTTTTAAACTCGTCTTGCCAGTCCCGCAACCGATTTATCTCAAGGTCAGCTTCGGCCAATTTTTCGTCAACCTCTGCGACCCAATCTCCGATTGCACTCAGGTCTTGTTTTGCTGCGATCTTTTGAGCCTCCACCGCTCGCTTGCAGTGGTCTACTTCAGATATCGTCGTTTTAAGCGCTACACCATGGCGTTCAATGGCTTCGTACTTTTGCGCGTCGAGGATTTTATCCGTTCTCTTACTTGTTATGCTGAGTTGAACAAGCTTTGTTTGAAACGTTTCTACCGTAGTTGTCAACTCAGCCATCATCGTCGCATCGACTCGTCACTAAGACTGCGTTTCTTTGCTTTGTTTCAAGCTCTGCTTCTCTCATTATCCCGTCGGAGGTGCCACGTGTAGAGAATCTCCGGCCTCCGTCACAGAAACTTCTACAAATTTACTTGTTTATTGTCACGATCACTTTTACAACTCACTCGCTCGCTCGCTCACGAAAAAACTAGATTATAATGTCAACAAGTCAAGTTCATCAGTCAGGTGACCGGATGTTTACATCTTTAAATTAGACGGCACGCCAGTCTCCGACAAATTAGCATACCATCCGTTACGACTCGTACGGATCGACAACTTTTTTGAGGGCACCCGGAAGGCCTGAGGGTACTAATATCGACCTGCGTTTAGTCCCTTATCACGCGAGATCCAAGCCGTTCCTGATCTCGGATCCCATTTATTTTATTATATATATATATTTAACAATTATACCATGAGCTCGAGTCGTATATGAGCTCATAGCCGACGAGATGCGAAGCTCCTAGTTGGCTATTAGTTCATACACGACGAGAGCGAATGGTATAATTGTTTTATAATATAGCAAAACATTTTAAGATAATAATCGGTAAAACTGTTGATATGTCGCAGTGAATAAATTATTTAATTGAAAGCAACGAACTGCCGCCACATCTACTTCCGTCATGCGTAATGTTATCACGTATGAAAGGTTTCTCGCTGAGTTGAAAACAGCTTCAGAATTTTGTCTGAGAGCCAAAAATTGGTTGAGATGGTTCAATAAAGAAAAAAAGATCCTTTGAAAAGCCAAAAGGTGAGTCAATTTTTAGTTATTGTATCACGATTGTGAATATTGGGGCTTTTAAGAGGACGTGAAAGCTAAAAACATTAGCGAAAATCTCGCTTTGTTGTTTTTCGACTGTGTATCACCTAAAAATAACAAAGTTTTCATTCATAATACTTTATTACTTCAAAAATTATCTTTACTGAATAATAATCATAATAATTTGTAATAAATATGTGTTGCTAGCAAACTTTTATCCTTTTTATTTTGTCTGACAAAACAATTCACAATTCAGTTGGGTTTTTCAAAGCCTTAACTCTTTCCCTACGGGCGCAGTTAAAATGGGTCACTGAAGACCCGCAAAGTCGTCAATCGAAAAACACGGCACACGGTAACGCAAGATTAAAAATTGAAATTCGACAAGCGCCAGGAACATGAAATCCACGCACACGCCAAGTTTGATTTGATTTCATAAACAACTCTGCGATTGGTGGCATTTTGAGTTTTCAAGATGCTACGCGGGCGTGCAAGATGGCCTTTTCTGGAAAAATGTAAATTTTTCAACCTGATTTATGATAATTAATGCTAATTTATATTAACATAATGTGTTTTGTTCGGGAAATTTAAAAGAACAAGTAAAAGCCGGTTTATTGGGCTTCCAGAAAATGTATAGCTTTCGCAACAGTTATGGTTATTTCAAGAGATATCAATAGAACAACGTGGTCGTTCAATTTTTGATGTTTTTCAGCCGTAAGGAAAGAGTTAAGACGATTTTTAAAGTAGATTTTGCATTATAACTTCGTAAATTTTGCACTTGGTTAATGTATTTTCTGTTGAACATTAGCCTTACTCCTTTCAGTTCAGGTTTTTCGCTCTTGTGCGTTTACGAAACAACCAGTTTCATCTGCAGTAGGTTGAGAAAATCACGCCGCCATTTTGTTTTTTCATTACTAGTGATATATGAGCTGATAGCTTGCTAGTATGAGAACCAATCAGATTGCAGAACAGCTCATATACGGTGGATGGCTATATTTGCTGCCGTAGGCAGCACACTAATCTTGCCCTGGGTTACTATGTCTCGTACCCAGACCTCTTTCCGCACCTATGTATAGTCGACGAGATCTCGATTTGTGAAAATTTGTGTATGGAAAGATGTCTGTTCAGTTTTATGACGTTTTATGACGTATAGAGGGTTTTCGTTTTTACGGAAGCTTTACGGAAGTATTGTTCGGAACTTCTCAACGCCACCACGGCCATGGTATTTTCTGAACCTGAACGATCTGAACTTTGCCTTTGCCGTACCTTTGCCGTCGTGAATTTTAACGTTTTCAGTTTTCAAGAGATATTCTATTGTCAAGGTAAGACGACTAAGATAGTTCTGTGTACTTAATTTTCTTGTTTGTCCTTAAAGGCTCGCTTAGGCTGAGTGAGGTAGACATTTATAAGATGTCATCTGTAAATATTTCTTGCCATATTAAACTATCATAAATCATCAAATTGTTTTGTTTGTGAATACGGTTTACTTTCTATTTAGGTGTATATTGGTGTGAGTTTATTGTTTCACAACATCAGTATCACATCAGAACTGAAGAAGACATGGTCTTCTTATTCTTATATGTTGATAACAAGATAACAGATATTGAGCATGCAAAAGAATGCACATCGAAAATCTGTGTCCCTGCCTGGTGCCATCAGAAACAAACGATTAACTTAATTTATCAACTGCTATTACGTCAACTGTTTTGTCACTTGTGTTCGTATTGAACTGTATTTTTATGCAAGCCTTGTACAGAGAACTATGTTATACAACTGCAGTTTTATCTTTCAACTGCATTTTTATTGAACTGTTCAAGTTACATCTGTTTAATATTATACATGTTCATGAACCACTATATTGTGAATAAATGTTGAGAACGGTTACAACACAAGGGGGGTCAACAAGGGAGGGTCCCCCGCACATGCTTCCAGCAAGCTCAGTGTGAGCTCCATATATATGTTGAGCTTACTGCTCTGGTCTTAACTAAACCATAACCGCATGGGTATGAGGCTATACTACCTCCACTGCAACTTTGACTTATTTTTGCAATTTTGCACAATATCACGATTGCGCCTTGGATTTCAAGGCAGCACTTCCCTTGCGATAGTAACTTCTAGTATAAATATATTTATAAAATAAGTCGTGTCTTACGCACGCTATGATTGGTCAGTTACCGTGTTTATATCAGGCTTTAGTATAAATTGACAAGTTTATATCACAAATCCTCAATTTTGATTGGCTATCGCAGGAGTTACTATCCGCTGATATAAACCTCTGGGGAAAAAGTCGCCTGATTTCGAAAGAATATTTACTTTTTTCCATGAAAAATGCGAAATAAAAGTTATTTCTTGGGTTAGAAAGTTGTAAATTTATACTAAAACAATTAGACAACTCGCCCTTGTTTTCTATGAGCGATAGTCAACTCGGCTCCGCCTCGTTGACTATCTGCTCATAGAAAACGCGGGCTCGTTGTCTAATTGTTAAATATAACATGGATGGATTACGCCATCGTGATACGCCATCAATTAGCCATCATACGCCATCAACTAGCCATGATACGCTATCAATTAGCCATGATCCCCATCAATTAGACATCACGGCGCCATCATAATTGATAAAAAAGATATTTGTACATTTTATTCGCTTTCTACAGGTTATTTTATAAAAGAAATATAAAACATTTTTATCCGTGTTCCCATACGTTATATAAACACTCGTGGAAGTTTGGGAGAACTCGAAATCGCGTGGAAACACTCGCCCTACGGGCTCGTGTTCCCACTATGATTTCTCGTTCTCCCAAACTTCCACTCGTGTTTATATAACTGTATGTAAACTCGGAAAATGTTTTCTATTTCTTAATTATATATATATATATATATATATGGTCAACGGCCATGGATATATATATTCCGCTCTAGGCCGTAGGATGAGAATCGAAAATATGCTTATAAAACAGATTCCGTTGCACCCTCGTGGAACTAAGTAATTTTTGCTTAAATCAAAAGATAAGAACTTATTTTATCAGAAAGCGATAAAGTTGCACATATTGAAATAAAAACCCTCCGAAGTTCGCTGTGTTCGCCTTTCAAATTCTACGTAATCCGCCATTTCGTGTTGCTATGCCACAAGTGCTTTAGGGGCGGACCATTTGATTTTTGAGGGGGGGGGGGGGGGGGGGGGGTTGGAAGATTCAGTCCATGCAAGGATTTTTTTTCTACCCAAGCGAACCCGCCAGATATTTTTTTCGCGTAAAAGTGCAGCGCAAGATATTTTTTTTCGCAATATATTCCGCTGCAGGATATTTTTTTTGCCACTCATGATATTAACGGCTTACAGTAACTTAATAAAGCTTTCATACGCTTCAAGAACTGTGTACCTAAAAAGTCCTAAGTTCTGATGTCAGAGAAACTATTAAAGGCCATATAAGGAACTATGACAACAATGGTGTATAAAAACTGATGTTTTAATATTCAAAAAATATTAATATAAATATTACTTGTGTATAGGGACCTTTAGAAGTTAACCTATAGCTATTTTTATAGGAAATGAAAGCCTGTCACTATAAAGCTGAACCCAAGGGTGAGTAAAATGAAATAGAAGTGAATTTTGTGTGAATGAAGTTTCATCACACCTAAAAATCCACTTCTATTCTATTTTATGCACCTGTGCCTATGGGTTTAGCCTATGCTAATGCTAAATAATAAATAAGTGCTATCTATAAATAAGTGCTAAGTATAATAAATAAGTGCTATCTGCTGTAAAGGAATTCTAACAATAAGTAAATTTCTGCTTGATTGAAGTTGGCATTCTGTTGACCTATTGACTGATGAATAGGATAAATTATACCAAATATAAAACCACTGTAATGTTGTTCACTGTTCACCCATGTGTACTTTTAAGTCAGCAAATGCTATCTGCTGTAAAAGAATTCTAACAATAAGTAAATTTCTGCTTGATTGAAGTTGGTATTCTGTTGACCTATAGACTGATGAATAGGATAAATTATACCAAATATAAAATCACTGTGATGTTGTCCACTGTTCACCCATGTGTACTTTTAAGTCAGCAAATGCTATCTGCTGTAAAAGAATTCTAACAATAAGTAAATTTCTGCTTGATTGAAGTTGGCATTCTGTTGACCTATAGACTGATGAATAGGATAAATTATACCAAATATAAAATCACTGTGATGTTGTCCACTGTTCACCCATGTGTTCTTTTAAGTCAGCAAATGTGCCTTCTCAAAAATGCAAAATCAAGCCTGTGGACTTGGCCTATGGACACCATACTGAAGAGCATCAGTAGCTTGTAGGAATTATTTTTTTTGAGCACTCTCTTTGCATGATATTTTTTTTCCTCGATTGTACGCTGCATGATTTTTTTTTTCTTTCTTCTAGGCTTGCAGGAATTTGTTTTTCTAAATCTTCCAACCCCCCTCAAAAATCAAATGGTCCGCCCCTTAGTGTGATTGGCCAGTTGAGAACCGTCAGCCAATAAGCAAGCGTAAAAGACCGGATGTTGCTTCGCAAGGTAAACAAACGCGATGAAACGTGAAAGCACTGGAATAAATAAATATTACGGTGAGTTTTTTACACTTTATTATGTTTAATAGTCTCAGGAATATTTAAGAACAGTCTAGTCTTCTGACAAACCGATTGGATTCTTACAATCTTGAGCATAGCATCCACAAACAGTGTGCATCACTGGTTACTTTAGCAACTTTATACAAGCTGCGCTGTGGTATTTCTTCGTACATCCACGTGAAACCAAATCGTTGCAGGATACTGGCATAGATGGTAGAGTTAACCATTTTACGTCAAGGCTTCCCTTAGACACTTGCCACCCACCAGTTTCACTCTAAGCCAACAGTCTGTTTTCCAACTTCTATTTGCCGCGGCTGTAAGCCAGATTTTTTCTTGCCAATAGGAAGCGACACTACAGCTTACCACTAGTGCATGAAATCTCAGAAGATTACTTATCATCTGCTGGAAAAGTTGTTGAGCAATAGTGTGCACTGGATAACACTTTCTTTTCTTAGCAGTTCCACCAAGCACCCATGTTTCCACATCTTGATTTTGTCCTATGAAATGAACTAAAAGCAATAACACATCTGTGTCCCTACACACTACTAAAAGCTTATTGTAGCTGTTACTAACTGCATCACAGCATGCAAAACAATATGTGTGTCAGCTTGTTCATGGTTGCATTTCGAATGCACTGTGTTGCCTGAACGTGTTGAATGTGCCTTAGTCACAAGTGATGAATTCAAGGACACAACTCACAACCAAGACACAAGGTATGCTTTATTTCAAGTTTTCCCAGACTTGTGGCAGTGGTAAATCATCTTGATCATACATGTAGGTCTCTTATTTGTGCTTTGTCTATAGTCCTAGCTAGTCGCTATTTTTGTTGATTGCTCTTAACATTTGCATCAATGTGGTGAGTAACTGTCTTGAAGAATATTTTTGCATAGTCCTCAAATATTTTGCTATTATGCAGTTTAATAAGGTATTGAATAAGGCCATGACCATTAATCAATAAACCTTTTCAATTGTTACCAGAATTTCAATATCACCTGTCAAAATATCATGCAAATCTGAATTGGATGTGTTCATATCGCCATTTACTTTTGCCAATGGCAGTATTGAGACCATGACCTATATGTTTTGGTGGCAGTTTCCTTTCTGAAGCTGGAAATATTATATCCTGAGCTATATTACAAGTTTAATTGTGCAACGTATCTGTACCTGATGATGACTGCTGATCAGAATCTAAAACATCAGTGCCACCAAGTAGTATACTTAGTAGTGAGGAATGATTTTGGTTAACATGGCATCAACACCCAAGAAGTTCCTGGGTGTTTTCTAATTTGTTTTTGATGTGCAGGGCACTGTGAACCAATTGTTGCAATAGGTTGTCTTGCAGAGGGAAAAGTTCATGTGTTTCATCTTCATCATCTTCCATTGTAATAGCTGACAGGTGCTGTTTATATGACAAAATCATACTTATCCATGGATATATTAACAGATGTACCTTTGGGTCAATTTCTCAAACAAAACCAGCCCGCCCAATCACCCGTGAACTGTTGAACATCATCATAGAATGTTTTTCTCCTTGATCTGTATAATCTTTGGGGAATTTCCCATTGAGCAAGTTTTGTAATAATGAAGCCATACAGTTCCCATATCATACATAATACCTTGATCCAAATCAGACAGAATCGTAGGCATACCTGACTAGTTATGTCTGGGGGGCAAAACATGTTTGCCTGAAAAATGAAGAGTCGGATGCAGTGTGGCAGGTGTAACTTCATATGCGACTAGATTTCTCAGCAGTTTGCTCACCAAAATAGGGGAGTACCGGTACTTAATCTATTGTATGTGATTATTAACATTAACATAATATATTATCCTTAGTATAATTTTAAACTGGGCAACTGCAAACAACTCTAATATATTATGTTAATGTTAAAACAAATTACTTTAATATTAAAACAGTTCTAAATATAAATGTTTCATGAATATTTAACAGCAATTAATTATATTACCAGAAATTTCTTTCAAAAAGTGAGCGAAATTTTTAATTTTTCAAACGTTTGGGGAACATTTGGCAATTTCCCCCTGCCTGGTACGTTAACTGGTATATACTTCATGGTAACACTAGACCGGATTTCCATCTGTTTTTTATACCCCTAACCCCAACCGTAACCCAAATCCTAATCCTAACCCTAAACCTACCCCTAACCATAACCGTAACTCTAATCCTAACCATAACCCTAACAATAACCGTAAAATACGGTGGGAGACTATATGTATTGTTACCATGAAGTATATCCCCATTAACTCTACCATCTATACCAGTATCCTGCAATGTGGATGTAGGACGAAATACCACATTGCAGCTTGTATAAAGTTGCTACAAAAGTAACCAGCGATGCACCCTGTTTGTGGATGCTATGCTCAAGATTGTAAGAATCCAATCGGTTTGTCAGACGACTAGACTATTCTTAAATATTCCTGAGGCTATTAACTCTTTCCCTACGGCTGAAAAACATCAAAAATTGAACGACAACGTTGTTCTATTGATATCTCTTGAAATAACCATAACTGTTGCGAAAGCTATACATTTTCTGGAAGCCCAATAAACCGGCTTTTAAGTAAAAGTTAAATTTCCCGAACAAAACACATTATGTTAATATAAATTAGCATTAATTATCATACATCAGGTTGAAAAATTTACATTTTTCCAGAAAAGGCGATCTTGCACGCCCGCATAGCATCTTGAAAACTCAAAATGCCACCAATCGCAGAGTTGTTTATGAAATCAAATCAAACTTGGCGTGTGCGTGGATTTCATGTTCCTGGCGCTTGTCGAATTTCAATTTTTAATCTTGCGTTACCGTGTGCCGTGTTTTTCGATTGACGACTTTGTGGGTCATCAACGACCCATTTTAACTGCGCCCGTAGGGAAAGAGTTAATATAGAATGGCCGATATTTTTTCGCATCGATCAATTTTATATTTTCGCCTGAATTTTTCATCATCGTTGTAAGTCGGCTAAAAAACACACATATCAAATTTTAAGCCAATTTGGTGAATTATTTCCTACATTTCTAAACACGGTGAATTTTGACCTTTTTGACCCACATGCACAGAACGTATTGTCTTTGAAGTGTATAGATAGCTTGCGTATATATTTAAAAGTATGAGCTCCCGTGCGGGTGGACCGGTGCGGGTGGGATCTCTGCAGAGACTCTGCTTCGGGTAACCCTTACATAATTCCTCTCATTGAGGGGGGTAGGGGGGAGCAGAGAAGGGGGTTCATTTTTTGTCACTGACCATTTTTTTGCTTTGTTAAACTGTATTTACATTGATTATTTTCAATTCAACAGATAATAAACTGCTTTTCCTTTCACGCTTTTTCTTCGATTATTTTCAATTTACCTATTATTGCTTATTAACTCTTTCCATACGGCTGAAAAACATCAAAAATTGAACGACCACGTTGTTCTATTGATATCTCTTGAAATAACCATAACTGTTGCGAAAGCTATACATTTTCTGGAAGCCCAATAAACCGGCTTTTACTTGTTCTTTTAAATTTCCCGAACAAAACACATTATGTTAATATAAATTAGCATTAATTATCATAAAACAGGTTGAAAAATTTACATTTTTCCAGAAAAGGCCATCTTGCACGCCCGCGTAGCATCTTGAAAACTCAAAATGCCACCAATCGCAGAGTTGTTTATGAAATCAAATCAAACTTGGCGTGTGCGTGGATTTCATGTTCCTGGCGCTTGTCGAATTTCAATTTTTAATCTTGCGTTACCGTGTGCCGTGTTTTTCGATTGACGACTTTGTGGGTCATCAACGACCCATTTTAACTGCGCCCGTAGGGAAAGAGTTAATATAGAATGGCCGATATTTTTTCGCATCGATCAATTTTATATTTTCGCCTGAATTTTTCATCATCGTTGTAAGTCGGCTAAAAAACACACATATCAAATTTTAAGCCAATTTGGTGAATTATTTCCTACATTTCTAAACACGGTGAATTTTGACCTTTTTGACCCACATGCACAGAACGTATTGTCTTTGAAGTGTATAGATAGCTTGCGTATATATTTAAAAGTATGAGCTCCCGTGCGGGTGGACCGGTGCGGGTGGGATCTCTGCAGAGACTCTGCTTCGGGTAACCCTTACATAATTCCTCTCATTGAGGGGGGTAGGGGGGAGCAGAGAAGGGGGTTCATTTTTTGTCACTGACCATTTTTTTGCTTTGTTAAACTGTATTTACATTGATTATTTTCAATTCAACAGATAATAAACTGCTTTTCCTTTCACGCTTTTTCTTCGATTATTTTCAATTTACCTATTATTGCTTATTAACTCTTTCCATACGGCTGAAAAACATCAAAAATTGAACGACCACGTTGTTCTATTGATATCTCTTGAAATAACCATAACTGTTGCGAAAGCTATACATTTTCTGGAAGCCCAATAAACCGGCTTTTACTTGTTCTTTTAAATTTCCCGAACAAAACACATTATGTTAATATAAATTAGCATTAATTATCATAAAACAGGTTGAAAAATTTACATTTTTCCAGAAAAGGCCATCTTGCACGCCCGCGTAGCATCTTGAAAACTCAAAATGCCACCAATCGCAGAGTTGTTTATGAAATCAAATCAAACTTGGCGTGTGCGTGGATTTCATGTTCCTGGCGCTTGTCGAATTTCAATTTTTAATCTTGCGTTACCGTGTGCCGTGTTTTTCGATTGACGACTTTGTGGGTCATCAACGACCCATTTTAACTGCGCCCGTAGGGAAAGAGTTAATATAGAATGGCCGATATTTTTTCGCATCGATCAATTTTATATTTTCGCCTGAATTTTTCATCATCGTTGTAAGTCGGCTAAAAAACACACATATCAAATTTTAAGCCAATTTGGTGAATTATTTCCTACATTTCTAAACACGGTGAATTTTGACCTTTTTGACCCACATGCACAGAACGTATTGTCTTTGAAGTGTATAGATAGCTTGCGTATATATTTAAAAGTATGAGCTCCCGTGCGGGTGGACCGGTGCGGGTGGGATCTCTGCAGAGACTCTGCTTCGGGTAACCCTTACATAATTCCTCTCATTGAGGGGGGTAGGGGGGAGCAGAGAAGGGGGTTCATTTTTTGTCACTGACCATTTTTTTGCTTTGTTAAACTGTATTTACATTGATTATTTTCAATTCAACAGATAATAAACTGCTTTTCCTTTCACGCTTTTTCTTCGATTATTTTCAATTTACCTATTATTGCTTATTAACTCTTTCCATACGGCTGAAAAACATCAAAAATTGAACGACCACGTTGTTCTATTGATATCTCTTGAAATAACCATAACTGTTGCGAAAGCTATACATTTTCTGGAAGCCCAATAAACCGGCTTTTACTTGTTCTTTTAAATTTCCCGAACAAAACACATTATGTTAATATAAATTAGCATTAATTATCATAAAACAGGTTGAAAAATTTACATTTTTCCAGAAAAGGCCATCTTGCACGCCCGCGTAGCATCTTGAAAACTCAAAATGCCACCAATCGCAGAGTTGTTTATGAAATCAAATCAAACTTGGCGTGTGCGTGGATTTCATGTTCCTGGCGCTTGTCGAATTTCAATTTTTAATCTTGCGTTACCGTGTGCCGTGTTTTTCGATTGACGACTTTGTGGGTCATCAACGACCCATTTTAACTGCGCCCGTAGGGAAAGAGTTAATATAGAATGGCCGATATTTTTTCGCATCGATCAATTTTATATTTTCGCCTGAATTTTTCATCATCGTTGTAAGTCGGCTAAAAAACACACATATCAAATTTTAAGCCAATTTGGTGAATTATTTCCTACATTTCTAAACACGGTGAATTTTGACCTTTTTGACCCACATGCACAGAACGTATTGTCTTTGAAGTGTATAGATAGCTTGCGTATATATTTAAAAGTATGAGCTCCCGTGCGGGTGGACCGGTGCGGGTGGGATCTCTGCAGAGACTCTGCTTCGGGTAACCCTTACATAATTCCTCTCATTGAGGGGGGTAGGGGGGAGCAGAGAAGGGGGTTCATTTTTTGTCACTGACCATTTTTTTGCTTTGTTAAACTGTATTTACATTGATTATTTTCAATTCAACAGATAATAAACTGCTTTTCCTTTCACGCTTTTTCTTCGATTATTTTCAATTTACCTATTATTGCTTATTAACTCTTTCCATACGGCTGAAAAACATCAAAAATTGAACGACCACGTTGTTCTATTGATATCTCTTGAAATAACCATAACTGTTGCGAAAGCTATACATTTTCTGGAAGCCCAATAAACCGGCTTTTACTTGTTCTTTTAAATTTCCCGAACAAAACACATTATGTTAATATAAATTAGCATTAATTATCATAAAACAGGTTGAAAAATTTACATTTTTCCAGAAAAGGCCATCTTGCACGCCCGCGTAGCATCTTGAAAACTCAAAATGCCACCAATCGCAGAGTTGTTTATGAAATCAAATCAAACTTGGCGTGTGCGTGGATTTCATGTTCCTGGCGCTTGTCGAATTTCAATTTTTAATCTTGCGTTACCGTGTGCCGTGTTTTTCGATTGACGACTTTGTGGGTCATCAACGACCCATTTTAACTGCGCCCGTAGGGAAAGAGTTAATATAGAATGGCCGATATTTTTTCGCATCGATCAATTTTATATTTTCGCCTGAATTTTTCATCATCGTTGTAAGTCGGCTAAAAAACACACATATCAAATTTTAAGCCAATTTGGTGAATTATTTCCTACATTTCTAAACACGGTGAATTTTGACCTTTTTGACCCACATGCACAGAACGTATTGTCTTTGAAGTGTATAGATAGCTTGCGTATATATTTAAAAGTATGAGCTCCCGTGCGGGTGGACCGGTGCGGGTGGGATCTCTGCAGAGACTCTGCTTCGGGTAACCCTTACATAATTCCTCTCATTGAGGGGGGTAGGGGGGAGCAGAGAAGGGGGTTCATTTTTTGTCACTGACCATTTTTTTGCTTTGTTAAACTGTATTTACATTGATTATTTTCAATTCAACAGATAATAAACTGCTTTTCCTTTCACGCTTTTTCTTCGATTATTTTCAATTTACCTATTATTGCTTATTAACTCTTTCCATACGGCTGAAAAACATCAAAAATTGAACGACCACGTTGTTCTATTGATATCTCTTGAAATAACCATAACTGTTGCGAAAGCTATACATTTTCTGGAAGCCCAATAAACCGGCTTTTACTTGTTCTTTTAAATTTCCCGAACAAAACACATTATGTTAATATAAATTAGCATTAATTATCATAAAACAGGTTGAAAAATTTACATTTTTCCAGAAAAGGCCATCTTGCACGCCCGCGCGTAGCATCTTGAAAACTCAAAATGCCACCAATCGCAGAGTTGTTTATGAAATCAAATCAAACTTGGCGTGTGCGTGGATTTCATGTTCCTGGCGCTTGTCGAATTTCAATTTTTAATCTTGCGTTACCGTGTGCCGTGTTTTTCGATTGACGACTTTGTGGGTCATCAACGACCCATTTTAACTGCGCCCGTAGGGAAAGAGTTAATATAGAATGGCCGATATTTTTTCGCATCGATCAATTTTATATTTTCGCCTGAATTTTTCATCATCGTTGTAAGTCGGCTAAAAAACACACATATCAAATTTTAAGCCAATTTGGTGAATTATTTCCTACATTTCTAAACACGGTGAATTTTGACCTTTTTGACCCACATGCACAGAACGTATTGTCTTTGAAGTGTATAGATAGCTTGCGTATATATTTAAAAGTATGAGCTCCCGTGCGGGTGGACCGGTGCGGGTGGGATCTCTGCAGAGACTCTGCTTCGGGTAACCCTTACATAATTCCTCTCATTGAGGGGGGTAGGGGGGAGCAGAGAAGGGGGTTCATTTTTTGTCACTGACCATTTTTTTGCTTTGTTAAACTGTATTTACATTGATTATTTTCAATTCAACAGATAATAAACTGCTTTTCCTTTCACGCTTTTTCTTCGATTATTTTCAATTTACCTATTATTGCTTATTAACTCTTTCCATACGGCTGAAAAACATCAAAAATTGAACGACCACGTTGTTCTATTGATATCTCTTGAAATAACCATAACTGTTGCGAAAGCTATACATTTTCTGGAAGCCCAATAAACCGGCTTTTACTTGTTCTTTTAAATTTCCCGAACAAAACACATTATGTTAATATAAATTAGCATTAATTATCATAAAACAGGTTGAAAAATTTACATTTTTCCAGAAAAGGCCATCTTGCACGCCCGCGTAGCATCTTGAAAACTCAAAATGCCACCAATCGCAGAGTTGTTTATGAAATCAAATCAAACTTGGCGTGTGCGTGGATTTCATGTTCCTGGCGCTTGTCGAATTTCAATTTTTAATCTTGCGTTACCGTGTGCCGTGTTTTTCGATTGACGACTTTGTGGGTCATCAACGACCCATTTTAACTGCGCCCGTAGGGAAAGAGTTAATATAGAATGGCCGATATTTTTTCGCATCGATCAATTTTATATTTTCGCCTGAATTTTTCATCATCGTTGTAAGTCGGCTAAAAAACACACATATCAAATTTTAAGCCAATTTGGTGAATTATTTCCTACATTTCTAAACACGGTGAATTTTGACCTTTTTGACCCACATGCACAGAACGTATTGTCTTTGAAGTGTATAGATAGCTAGCGTATATATTTAAAAGTATGAGCTCCCGTGCGGGTGGACCGGTGCGGGTGGGATCTCTGCAGAGACTCTGCTTCGGGTAACCCTTACATAATTCCTCTCATTGAGGGGGGTAGGGGGGAGCAGAGAAGGGGGTTCATTTTTTGTCACTGACCATTTTTTTGCTTTGTTAAACTGTATTTACATTGATTATTTTCAATTCAACAGATAATAAACTGCTTTTCCTTTCACGCTTTTTCTTCGATTATTTTCAATTTACCTATTATTGCTTATTAACTCTTTCCATACGGCTGAAAAACATCAAAAATTGAACGACCACGTTGTTCTATTGATATCTCTTGAAATAACCATAACTGTTGCGAAAGCTATACATTTTCTGGAAGCCCAATAAACCGGCTTTTACTTGTTCTTTTAAATTTCCCGAACAAAACACATTATGTTAATATAAATTAGCATTAATTATCATAAAACAGGTTGAAAAATTTACATTTTTCCAGAAAAGGCCATCTTGCACGCCCGCGTAGCATCTTGAAAACTCAAAATGCCACCAATCGCAGAGTTGTTTATGAAATCAAATCAAACTTGGCGTGTGCGTGGATTTCATGTTCCTGGCGCTTGTCGAATTTCAATTTTTAATCTTGCGTTACCGTGTGCCGTGTTTTTCGATTGACGACTTTGTGGGTCATCAACGACCCATTTTAACTGCGCCCGTAGGGAAAGAGTTAATATAGAATGGCCGATATTTTTTCGCATCGATCAATTTTATATTTTCGCCTGAATTTTTCATCATCGTTGTAAGTCGGCTAAAAAACACACATATCAAATTTTAAGCCAATTTGGTGAATTATTTCCTACATTTCTAAACACGGTGAATTTTGACCTTTTTGACCCACATGCACAGAACGTATTGTCTTTGAAGTGTATAGATAGCTTGCGTATATATTTAAAAGTATGAGCTCCGTGCGGGTGGACCGGTGCGGGTGGGATCTCTGCAGAGACTCTGCTTCGGGTAACCCTTACATAATTCCTCTCATTGAGGGGGGTAGGGGGGAGCAGAGAAGGGGGTTCATTTTTTGTCACTGACCATTTTTTTGCTTTGTTAAACTGTATTTACATTGATTATTTTCAATTCAACAGATAATAAACTGCTTTTCCTTTCACGCTTTTTCTTCGATTATTTTCAATTTACCTATTATTGCTTATTAACTCTTTCCATACGGCTGAAAAACATCAAAAATTGAACGACCACGTTGTTCTATTGATATCTCTTGAAATAACCATAACTGTTGCGAAAGCTATACATTTTCTGGAAGCCCAATAAACCGGCTTTTACTTGTTCTTTTAAATTTCCCGAACAAAACACATTATGTTAATATAAATTAGCATTAATTATCATAAAACAGGTTGAAAAATTTACATTTTTCCAGAAAAGGCCATCTTGCACGCCCGCGTAGCATCTTGAAAACTCAAAATGCCACCAATCGCAGAGTTGTTTATGAAATCAAATCAAACTTGGCGTGTGCGTGGATTTCATGTTCCTGGCGCTTGTCGAATTTCAATTTTTAATCTTGCGTTACCGTGTGCCGTGTTTTTCGATTGACGACTTTGTGGGTCATCAACGACCCATTTTAACTGCGCCCGTAGGGAAAGAGTTAATATAGAATGGCCGATATTTTTTCGCATCGATCAATTTTATATTTTCGCCTGAATTTTTCATCATCGTTGTAAGTCGGCTAAAAAACACACATATCAAATTTTAAGCCAATTTGGTGAATTATTTCCTACATTTCTAAACACGGTGAATTTTGACCTTTTTGACCCACATGCACAGAACGTATTGTCTTTGAAGTGTATAGATAGCTTGCGTATATATTTAAAAGTATGAGCTCCCGTGCGGGTGGACCGGTGCGGGTGGGATCTCTGCAGAGACTCTGCTTCGGGTAACCCTTACATAATTCCTCTCATTGAGGGGGGTAGGGGGGAGCAGAGAAGGGGGTTCATTTTTTGTCACTGACCATTTTTTTGCTTTGTTAAACTGTATTTACATTGATTATTTTCAATTCAACAGATAATAAACTGCTTTTCCTTTCACGCTTTTTCTTCGATTATTTTCAATTTACCTATTATTGCTTATTAACTCTTTCCATACGGCTGAAAAACATCAAAAATTGAACGACCACGTTGTTCTATTGATATCTCTTGAAATAACCATAACTGTTGCGAAAGCTATACATTTTCTGGAAGCCCAATAAACCGGCTTTTACTTGTTCTTTTAAATTTCCCGAACAAAACACATTATGTTAATATAAATTAGCATTAATTATCATAAAACAGGTTGAAAAATTTACATTTTTCCAGAAAAGGCCATCTTGCACGCCCGCGTAGCATCTTGAAAACTCAAAATGCCACCAATCGCAGAGTTGTTTATGAAATCAAATCAAACTTGGCGTGTGCGTGGATTTCATGTTCCTGGCGCTTGTCGAATTTCAATTTTTAATCTTGCGTTACCGTGTGCCGTGTTTTTCGATTGACGACTTTGTGGGTCATCAACGACCCATTTTAACTGCGCCCGTAGGGAAAGAGTTAATATAGAATGGCCGATATTTTTTCGCATCGATCAATTTTATATTTTCGCCTGAATTTTTCATCATCGTTGTAAGTCGGCTAAAAAACACACATATCAAATTTTAAGCCAATTTGGTGAATTATTTCCTACATTTCTAAACACGGTGAATTTTGACCTTTTTGACCCACATGCACAGAACGTATTGTCTTTGAAGTGTATAGATAGCTTGCGTATATATTTAAAAGTATGAGCTCCCGTGCGGGTGGACCGGTGCGGGTGGGATCTCTGCAGAGACTCTGCTTCGGGTAACCCTTACATAATTCCTCTCATTGAGGGGGGTAGGGGGAGCAGAGAAGGGGGTTCATTTTTTGTCACTGACCATTTTTTTGCTTTGTTAAACTGTATTTACATTGATTATTTTCAATTCAACAGATAATAAACTGCTTTTCCTTTCACGCTTTTTCTTCGATTATTTTCAATTTACCTATTATTGCTTATTAACTCTTTCCATACGGCTGAAAAACATCAAAAATTGAACGACCACGTTGTTCTATTGATATCTCTTGAAATAACCATAACTGTTGCGAAAGCTATACATTTTCTGGAAGCCCAATAAACCGGCTTTTACTTGTTCTTTTAAATTTCCCGAACAAAACACATTATGTTAATATAAATTAGCATTAATTATCATAAAACAGGTTGAAAAATTTACATTTTTCCAGAAAAGGCCATCTTGCACGCCCGCGTAGCATCTTGAAAACTCAAAATGCCACCAATCGCAGAGTTGTTTATGAAATCAAATCAAACTTGGCGTGTGCGTGGATTTCATGTTCCTGGCGCTTGTCGAATTTCAATTTTTAATCTTGCGTTACCGTGTGCCGTGTTTTTCGATTGACGACTTTGTGGGTCATCAACGACCCATTTTAACTGCGCCCGTAGGGAAAGAGTTAATATAGAATGGCCGATATTTTTTCGCATCGATCAATTTTATATTTTCGCCTGAATTTTTCATCATCGTTGTAAGTCGGCTAAAAAACACACATATCAAATTTTAAGCCAATTTGGTGAATTATTTCCTACATTTCTAAACACGGTGAATTTTGACCTTTTTGACCCACATGCACAGAACGTATTGTCTTTGAAGTGTATAGATAGCTTGCGTATATATTTAAAAGTATGAGCTCCCGTGCGGGTGGACCGGTGCGGGTGGGATCTCTGCAGAGACTCTGCTTCGGGTAACCCTTACATAATTCCTCTCATTGAGGGGGGTAGGGGGGAGCAGAGAAGGGGGTTCATTTTTTGTCACTGACCATTTTTTTGCTTTGTTAAACTGTATTTACATTGATTATTTTCAATTCAACAGATAATAAACTGCTTTTCCTTTCACGCTTTTTCTTCGATTATTTTCAATTTACCTATTATTGCTTATTAACTCTTTCCATACGGCTGAAAAACATCAAAAATTGAACGACCACGTTGTTCTATTGATATCTCTTGAAATAACCATAACTGTTGCGAAAGCTATACATTTTCTGGAAGCCCAATAAACCGGCTTTTACTTGTTCTTTTAAATTTCCCGAACAAAACACATTATGTTAATATAAATTAGCATTAATTATCATAAAACAGGTTGAAAAATTTACATTTTTCCAGAAAAGGCCATCTTGCACGCCCGCGTAGCATCTTGAAAACTCAAAATGCCACCAATCGCAGAGTTGTTTATGAAATCAAATCAAACTTGGCGTGTGTGCGTGGATTTCATGTTCCTGGCGCTTGTCGAATTTCAATTTTTAATCTTGCGTTACCGTGTGCCGTGTTTTTCGATTGACGACTTTGCGGGTCATCAACGACCCATTTTAACTGCGCCCGTAGGGAAAGAGTTAATATAGAATGGCCGATATTTTTTCGCATCGATCAATTTTATATTTTCGCCTGAATTTTTCATCATCGTTGTAAGTCGGCTAAAAAAACACACATATCAAATTTTAAGCCAATTTGGTGAATTATTTCCTACATTTCTAAACACGGTGAATTTTGACCTTTTTGACCCACATGCACAGAACGTATTGTCTTTGTAGTGTATAGATAGCTTGCGTATATATTTAAAAGTATGAGCTCCCGTGCGGGTGGACCGGTGCGGGTGGGATCTCTGCAGAGACTCTGCTTCGGGTAACCCTTACATAATTCCTCTCATTGAGGGGGGTAGGGGGGAGCAGAGAAGGGGGTTCATTTTTTGTCACTGACCATTTTTTTGCTTTGTTAAACTGTATTTACATTGATTATTTTCAATTCAACAGATAATAAACTGCTTTTCCTTTCACGCTTTTTCTTCGATTATTTTCAATTTACCTATTATTGCTTATTAACTCTTTCCATACGGCTGAAAAACATCAAAAATTGAACGACCACGTTGTTCTATTGATATCTCTTGAAATAACCATAACTGTTGCGAAAGCTATACATTTTCTGGAAGCCCAATAAACCGGCTTTTACTTGTTCTTTTAAATTTCCCGAACAAAACACATTATGTTAATATAAATTAGCATTAATTATCATAAAACAGGTTGAAAAATTTACATTTTTCCAGAAAAGGCCATCTTGCACGCCCGCGTAGCATCTTGAAAACTCAAAATGCCACCAATCGCAGAGTTGTTTATGAAATCAAATCAAACTTGGCGTGTGCGTGGATTTCATGTTCCTGGCGCTTGTCGAATTTCAATTTTTAATCTTGCGTTACCGTGTGCCGTGTTTTTCGATTGACGACTTTGTGGGTCATCAACGACCCATTTTAACTGCGCCCGTAGGGAAAGAGTTAATATAGAATGGCCGATATTTTTTCGCATCGATCAATTTTATATTTTCGCCTGAATTTTTCATCATCGTTGTAAGTCGGCTAAAAAACACACATATCAAATTTTAAGCCAATTTGGTGAATTATTTCCTACATTTCTAAACACGGTGAATTTTGACCTTTTTGACCCACATGCACAGAACGTATTGTCTTTGAAGTGTATAGATAGCTTGCGTATATATTTAAAAGTATGAGCTCCCGTGCGGGTGGACCGGTGCGGGTGGGATCTCTGCAGAGACTCTGCTTCGGGTAACCCTTACATAATTCCTCTCATTGAGGGGGGTAGGGGGGAGCAGAGAAGGGGGTTCATTTTTTGTCACTGACCATTTTTTTGCTTTGTTAAACTGTATTTACATTGATTATTTTCAATTCAACAGATAATAAACTGCTTTTCCTTTCACGCTTTTTCTTCGATTATTTTCAATTTACCTATTATTGCTTATTAACTCTTTCCATACGGCTGAAAAACATCAAAAATTGAACGACCACGTTGTTCTATTGATATCTCTTGAAATAACCATAACTGTTGCGAAAGCTATACATTTTCTGGAAGCCCAATAAACCGGCTTTTACTTGTTCTTTTAAATTTCCCGAACAAAACACATTATGTTAATATAAATTAGCATTAATTATCATAAAACAGGTTGAAAAATTTACATTTTTCCAGAAAAGGCCATCTTGCACGCCCGCGTAGCATCTTGAAAACTCAAAATGCCACCAATCGCAGAGTTGTTTATGAAATCAAATCAAACTTGGCGTGTGCGTGGATTTCATGTTCCTGGCGCTTGTCGAATTTCAATTTTTAATCTTGCGTTACCGTGTGCCGTGTTTTTCGATTGACGACTTTGTGGGTCATCAACGACCCATTTTAACTGCGCCCGTAGGGAAAGAGTTAATATAGAATGGCCGATATTTTTTCGCATCGATCAATTTTATATTTTCGCCTGAATTTTTCATCATCGTTGTAAGTCGGCTAAAAAACACACATATCAAATTTTAAGCCAATTTGGTGAATTATTTCCTACATTTCTAAACACGGTGAATTTTGACCTTTTTGACCCACATGCACAGAACGTATTGTCTTTGAAGTGTATAGATAGCTTGCGTATATATTTAAAAGTATGAGCTCCCGTGCGGGTGGACCGGTGCGGGTGGGATCTCTGCAGAGACTCTGCTTCGGGTAACCCTTACATAATTCCTCTCATTGAGGGGGGTAGGGGGGAGCAGAGAAGGGGGTTCATTTTTTGTCACTGACCATTTTTTTGCTTTGTTAAACTGTATTTACATTGATTATTTTCAATTCAACAGATAATAAACTGCTTTTCCTTTCACGCTTTTTCTTCGATTATTTTCAATTTACCTATTATTGCTTATTAACTCTTTCCATACGGCTGAAAAACATCAAAAATTGAACGACCACGTTGTTCTATTGATATCTCTTGAAATAACCATAACTGTTGCGAAAGCTATACATTTTCTGGAAGCCCAATAAACCGGCTTTTACTTGTTCTTTTAAATTTCCCGAACAAAACACATTATGTTAATATAAATTAGCATTAATTATCATAAAACAGGTTGAAAAATTTACATTTTTCCAGAAAAGGCCATCTTGCACGCCCGCGTAGCATCTTGAAAACTCAAAATGCCACCAATCGCAGAGTTGTTTATGAAATCAAATCAAACTTGGCGTGTGCGTGGATTTCATGTTCCTGGCGCTTGTCGAATTTCAATTTTTAATCTTGCGTTACCGTGTGCCGTGTTTTTCGATTGACGACTTTGTGGGTCATCAACGACCCATTTTAACTGCGCCCGTAGGGAAAGAGTTAATATAGAATGGCCGATATTTTTTCGCATCGATCAATTTTATATTTTCGCCTGAATTTTTCATCATCGTTGTAAGTCGGCTAAAAAACACACATATCAAATTTTAAGCCAATTTGGTGAATTATTTCCTACATTTCTAAACACGGTGAATTTTGACCTTTTTGACCCACATGCACAGAACGTATTGTCTTTGAAGTGTATAGATAGCTTGCGTATATATTTAAAAGTATGAGCTCCCGTGCGGGTGGACCGGTGCGGGTGGGATCTCTGCAGAGACTCTGCTTCGGGTAACCCTTACATAATTCCTCTCATTGAGGGGGGTAGGGGGGAGCAGAGAAGGGGGTTCATTTTTTGTCACTGACCATTTTTTTGCTTTGTTAAACTGTATTTACATTGATTATTTTCAATTCAACAGATAATAAACTGCTTTTCCTTTCACGCTTTTTCTTCGATTATTTTCAATTTACCTATTATTGCTTATTAACTCTTTCCATACGGCTGAAAAACATCAAAAATTGAACGACCACGTTGTTCTATTGATATCTCTTGAAATAACCATAACTGTTGCGAAAGCTATACATTTTCTGGAAGCCCAATAAACCGGCTTTTACTTGTTCTTTTAAATTTCCCGAACAAAACACATTATGTTAATATAAATTAGCATTAATTATCATAAAACAGGTTGAAAAATTTACATTTTTCCAGAAAAGGCCATCTTGCACGCCCGCGTAGCATCTTGAAAACTCAAAATGCCACCAATCGCAGAGTTGTTTATGAAATCAAATCAAACTTGGCGTGTGCGTGGATTTCATGTTCCTGGCGCTTGTCGAATTTCAATTTTTAATCTTGCGTTACCGTGTGCCGTGTTTTTCGATTGACGACTTTGTGGGTCATCAACGACCCATTTTAACTGCGCCCGTAGGGAAAGAGTTAATATAGAATGGCCGATATTTTTTCGCATCGATCAATTTTATATTTTCGCCTGAATTTTTCATCATCGTTGTAAGTCGGCTAAAAAACACACATATCAAATTTTAAGCCAATTTGGTGAATTATTTCCTACATTTCTAAACACGGTGAATTTTGACCTTTTTGACCCACATGCACAGAACGTATTGTCTTTGAAGTGTATAGATAGCTTGCGTATATATTTAAAAGTATGAGCTCCCGTGCGGGTGGACCGGTGCGGGTGGGATCTCTGCAGAGACTCTGCTTCGGGTAACCCTTACATAATTCCTCTCATTGAGGGGGGTAGGGGGGAGCAGAGAAGGGGGTTCATTTTTTGTCACTGACCATTTTTTTGCTTTGTTAAACTGTATTTACATTGATTATTTTCAATTCAACAGATAATAAACTGCTTTTCCTTTCACGCTTTTTCTTCGATTATTTTCAATTTACCTATTATTGCTTATTAACTCTTTCCATACGGCTGAAAAACATCAAAAATTGAACGACCACGTTGTTCTATTGATATCTCTTGAAATAACCATAACTGTTGCGAAAGCTATACATTTTCTGGAAGCCCAATAAACCGGCTTTTACTTGTTCTTTTAAATTTCCCGAACAAAACACATTATGTTAATATAAATTAGCATTAATTATCATAAAACAGGTTGAAAAATTTACATTTTTCCAGAAAAGGCCATCTTGCACGCCCGCGTAGCATCTTGAAAACTCAAAATGCCACCAATCGCAGAGTTGTTTATGAAATCAAATCAAACTTGGCGTGTGCGTGGATTTCATGTTCCTGGCGCTTGTCGAATTTCAATTTTTAATCTTGCGTTACCGTGTGCCGTGTTTTTCGATTGACGACTTTGTGGGTCATCAACGACCCATTTTAACTGCGCCCGTAGGGAAAGAGTTAATATAGAATGGCCGATATTTTTTTCGCATCGATCAATTTTATATTTTCGCCTGAATTTTTCATCATCGTTGTAAGTCGGCTAAAAAACACACATATCAAATTTTAAGCCAATTTGGTGAATTATTTCCTACATTTCTAAACACGGTGAATTTTGACCTTTTTGACCCACATGCACAGAACGTATTGTCTTTGAAGTGTATAGATAGCTTGCGTATATATTTAAAAGTATGAGCTCCCGTGCGGGTGGACCGGTGCGGGTGGGATCTCTGCAGAGACTCTGCTTCGGGTAACCCTTACATAATTCCTCTCATTGAGGGGGGTAGGGGGGAGCAGAGAAGGGGGTTCATTTTTTGTCACTGACCATTTTTTTGCTTTGTTAAACTGTATTTACATTGATTATTTTCAATTCAACAGATAATAAACTGCTTTTCCTTTCACGCTTTTTCTTCGATTATTTTCAATTTACCTATTATTGCTTATTAACTCTTTCCATACGGCTGAAAAACATCAAAAATTGAACGACCACGTTGTTCTATTGATATCTCTTGAAATAACCATAACTGTTGCGAAAGCTATACATTTTCTGGAAGCCCAATAAACCGGCTTTTACTTGTTCTTTTAAATTTCCCGAACAAAACACATTATGTTAATATAAATTAGCATTAATTATCATAAAACAGGTTGAAAAATTTACATTTTTCCAGAAAAGGCCATCTTGCACGCCCGCGTAGCATCTTGAAAACTCAAAATGCCACCAATCGCAGAGTTGTTTATGAAATCAAATCAAACTTGGCGTGTGCGTGGATTTCATGTTCCTGGCGCTTGTCGAATTTCAATTTTTAATCTTGCGTTACCGTGTGCCGTGTTTTTCGATTGACGACTTTGTGGGTCATCAACGACCCATTTTAACTGCGCCCGTAGGGAAAGAGTTAATATAGAATGGCCGATATTTTTTCGCATCGATCAATTTTATATTTTCGCCTGAATTTTTCATCATCGTTGTAAGTCGGCTAAAAAACACACATATCAAATTTTAAGCCAATTTGGTGAATTATTTCCTACATTTCTAAACACGGTGAATTTTGACCTTTTTGACCCACATGCACAGAACGTATTGTCTTTGAAGTGTATAGATAGCTTGCGTATATATTTAAAAGTATGAGCTCCCGTGCGGGTGGACCGGTGCGGGTGGGATCTCTGCAGAGACTCTGCTTCGGGTAACCCTTACATAATTCCTCTCATTGAGGGGGGTAGGGGGGAGCAGAGAAGGGGGTTCATTTTTTGTCACTGACCATTTTTTTGCTTTGTTAAACTGTATTTACATTGATTATTTTCAATTCAACAGATAATAAACTGCTTTTCCTTTCACGCTTTTTCTTCGATTATTTTCAATTTACCTATTATTGCTTATTAACTCTTTCCATACGGCTGAAAAACATCAAAAATTGAACGACCACGTTGTTCTATTGATATCTCTTGAAATAACCATAACTGTTGCGAAAGCTATACATTTTCTGGAAGCCCAATAAACCGGCTTTTACTTGTTCTTTTAAATTTCCCGAACAAAACACATTATGTTAATATAAATTAGCATTAATTATCATAAAACAGGTTGAAAAATTTACATTTTTCCAGAAAAGGCCATCTTGCACGCCCGCGTAGCATCTTGAAAACTCAAAATGCCACCAATCGCAGAGTTGTTTATGAAATCAAATCAAACTTGGCGTGTGCGTGGATTTCATGTTCCTGGCGCTTGTCGAATTTCAATTTTTAATCTTGCGTTACCGTGTGCCGTGTTTTTCGATTGACGACTTTGTGGGTCATCAACGACCCATTTTAACTGCGCCCGTAGGGAAAGAGTTAATATAGAATGGCCGATATTTTTTCGCATCGATCAATTTTATATTTTCGCCTGAATTTTTCATCATCGTTGTAAGTCGGCTAAAAAACACACATATCAAATTTTAAGCCAATTTGGTGAATTATTTCCTACATTTCTAAACACGGTGAATTTTGACCTTTTTGACCCACATGCACAGAACGTATTGTCTTTGAAGTGTATAGATAGCTTGCGTATATATTTAAAAGTATGAGCTCCCGTGCGGGTGGACCGGTGCGGGTGGGATCTCTGCAGAGACTCTGCTTCGGGTAACCCTTACATAATTCCTCTCATTGAGGGGGGTAGGGGGGAGCAGAGAAGGGGGTTCATTTTTTGTCACTGACCATTTTTTTGCTTTGTTAAACTGTATTTACATTGATTATTTTCAATTCAACAGATAATAAACTGCTTTTCCTTTCACGCTTTTTCTTCGATTATTTTCAATTTACCTATTATTGCTTATTAACTCTTTCCATACGGCTGAAAAACATCAAAAATTGAACGACCACGTTGTTCTATTGATATCTCTTGAAATAACCATAACTGTTGCGAAAGCTATACATTTTCTGGAAGCCCAATAAACCGGCTTTTACTTGTTCTTTTAAATTTCCCGAACAAAACACATTATGTTAATATAAATTAGCATTAATTATCATAAAACAGGTTGAAAAATTTACATTTTTCCAGAAAAGGCCATCTTGCACGCCCGCGTAGCATCTTGAAAACTCAAAATGCCACCAATCGCAGAGTTGTTTATGAAATCAAATCAAACTTGGCGTGTGCGTGGATTTCATGTTCCTGGCGCTTGTCGAATTTCAATTTTTAATCTTGCGTTACCGTGTGCCGTGTTTTTCGATTGACGACTTTGTGGGTCATCAACGACCCATTTTAACTGCGCCCGTAGGGAAAGAGTTAATATAGAATGGCCGATATTTTTTCGCATCGATCAATTTTATATTTTCGCCTGAATTTTTCATCATCGTTGTAAGTCGGCTAAAAAACACACATATCAAATTTTAAGCCAATTTGGTGAATTATTTCCTACATTTCTAAACACGGTGAATTTTGACCTTTTTGACCCACATGCACAGAACGTATTGTCTTTGAAGTGTATAGATAGCTTGCGTATATATTTAAAAGTATGAGCTCCCGTGCGGGTGGACCGGTGCGGGTGGGATCTCTGCAGAGACTCTGCTTCGGGTAACCCTTACATAATTCCTCTCATTGAGGGGGGTAGGGGGGAGCAGAGAAGGGGGTTCATTTTTTGTCACTGACCATTTTTTTGCTTTGTTAAACTGTATTTACATTGATTATTTTCAATTCAACAGATAATAAACTGCTTTTCCTTTCACGCTTTTTCTTCGATTATTTTCAATTTACCTATTATTGCTTATTAACTCTTTCCATACGGCTGAAAAACATCAAAAATTGAACGACCACGTTGTTCTATTGATATCTCTTGAAATAACCATAACTGTTGCGAAAGCTATACATTTTCTGGAAGCCCAATAAACCGGCTTTTACTTGTTCTTTTAAATTTCCCGAACAAAACACATTATGTTAATATAAATTAGCATTAATTATCATAAAACAGGTTGAAAAATTTACATTTTTC
This sequence comes from Chrysogorgia sp. JL179-B06, assembly GCA_035772405.1. Taxonomy (NCBI): domain Eukaryota; kingdom Metazoa; phylum Cnidaria; class Anthozoa; order Scleralcyonacea; family Chrysogorgiidae; genus Chrysogorgia; species Chrysogorgia sp. JL179-B06. The sequence goes on along the minus strand of JAYKKM010000396.1, from coordinate 40,378 downwards.
CAGAAAAGGCCATCTTGCACGCCCGCGTAGCATCTTGAAAACTCAAAATGCCACCAATCGCAGAGTTGTTTATGAAATCAAATCAAACTTGGCGTGTGCGTGGATTTCATGTTCCTGGCGCTTGTCGAATTTCAATTTTTAATCTTGCGTTACCGTGTGCCGTGTTTTTCGATTGACGACTTTGTGGGTCATCAACGACCCATTTTAACTGCGCCCGTAGGGAAAGAGTTAATATAGAATGGCCGATATTTTTTCGCATCGATCAATTTTATATTTTCGCCTGAATTTTTCATCATCGTTGTAAGTCGGCTAAAAAACACACATATCAAATTTTAAGCCAATTTGGTGAATTATTTCCTACATTTCTAAACACGGTGAATTTTGACCTTTTTGACCCACATGCACAGAACGTATTGTCTTTGAAGTGTATAGATAGCTTGCGTATATATTTAAAAGTATGAGCTCCCGTGCGGGTGGACCGGTGCGGGTGGGATCTCTGCAGAGACTCTGCTTCGGGTAACCCTTACATAATTCCTCTCATTGAGGGGGGTAGGGGGGAGCAGAGAAGGGGGTTCATTTTTTGTCACTGACCATTTTTTTGCTTTGTTAAACTGTATTTACATTGATTATTTTCAATTCAACAGATAATAAACTGCTTTTCCTTTCACGCTTTTTCTTCGATTATTTTCAATTTACCTATTATTGCTTATTAATATAGAATGGCCGATATTTTTTCGCATCGATCAATTTTATATTTTCGCCTGAATTTTTCATCATCGTTGTAAGTCGGCTAAAAAACACACATATCAAATTTTAAGCCAATTTGGTGAATTATTTCCTACATTTCTAAACACGGTGAATTTTGACCTTTTTGACCCACATGCACAGAACGTATTGTCTTTGAAGTGTATAGATAGCTTGCGTATATATTTAAAAGTATGAGCTCCCGTGCGGGTGGACCGGTGCGGGTGGGATCTCTGCAGAGACTCTGCTTCGGGTAACCCTTACATAATTCCTCTCATTGAGGGGGGTAGGGGGGAGCAGAGAAGGGGGTTCATTTTTTGTCACTGACCATTTTTTTGCTTTGTTAAACTGTATTTACATTGATTATTTTCAATTCAACAGATAATAAACTGCTTTTCCTTTCACGCTTTTTCTTCGATTATTTTCAATTTACCTATTATTGCTTATTAACTCTTTCCATACGGCTGAAAAACATCAAAAATTGAACGACCACGTTGTTCTATTGATATCTCTTGAAATAACCATAACTGTTGCGAAAGCTATACATTTTCTGGAAGCCCAATAAACCGGCTTTTACTTGTTCTTTTAAATTTCCCGAACAAAACACATTATGTTAATATAAATTAGCATTAATTATCATAAAACAGGTTGAAAAATTTACATTTTTCCAGAAAAGGCCATCTTGCACGCCCGCGTAGCATCTTGAAAACTCAAAATGCCACCAATCGCAGAGTTGTTTATGAAATCAAATCAAACTTGGCGTGTGCGTGGATTTCATGTTCCTGGCGCTTGTCGAATTTCAATTTTTAATCTTGCGTTACCGTGTGCCGTGTTTTTCGATTGACGACTTTGTGGGTCATCAACGACCCATTTTAACTGCGCCCGTAGGGAAAGAGTTAATATAGAATGGCCGATATTTTTTCGCATCGATCAATTTTATATTTTCGCCTGAATTTTTCATCATCGTTGTAAGTCGGCTAAAAAACACACATATCAAATTTTAAGCCAATTTGGTGAATTATTTCCTACATTTCTAAACACGGTGAATTTTGACCTTTTTGACCCACATGCACAGAACGTATTGTCTTTGAAGTGTATAGATAGCTTGCGTATATATTTAAAAGTATGAGCTCCCGTGCGGGTGGACCGGTGCGGGTGGGATCTCTGCAGAGACTCTGCTTCGGGTAACCCTTACATAATTCCTCTCATTGAGGGGGGTAGGGGGGAGCAGAGAAGGGGGTTCATTTTTTGTCACTGACCATTTTTTTGCTTTGTTAAACTGTATTTACATTGATTATTTTCAATTCAACAGATAATAAACTGCTTTTCCTTTCACGCTTTTTCTTCGATTATTTTCAATTTACCTATTATTGCTTATTAACTCTTTCCATACGGCTGAAAAACATCAAAAATTGAACGACCACGTTGTTCTATTGATATCTCTTGAAATAACCATAACTGTTGCGAAAGCTATACATTTTCTGGAAGCCCAATAAACCGGCTTTTACTTGTTCTTTTAAATTTCCCGAACAAAACACATTATGTTAATATAAATTAGCATTAATTATCATAAAACAGGTTGAAAAATTTACATTTTTCCAGAAAAGGCCATCTTGCACGCCCGCGTAGCATCTTGAAAACTCAAAATGCCACCAATCGCAGAGTTGTTTATGAAATCAAATCAAACTTGGCGTGTGCGTGGATTTCATGTTCCTGGCGCTTGTCGAATTTCAATTTTTAATCTTGCGTTACCGTGTGCCGTGTTTTTCGATTGACGACTTTGTGGGTCATCAACGACCCATTTTAACTGCGCCCGTAGGGAAAGAGTTAATATAGAATGGCCGATATTTTTTCGCATCGATCAATTTTATATTTTCGCCTGAATTTTTCATCATCGTTGTAAGTCGGCTAAAAAACACACATATCAAATTTTAAGCCAATTTGGTGAATTATTTCCTACATTTCTAAACACGGTGAATTTTGACCTTTTTGACCCACATGCACAGAACGTATTGTCTTTGAAGTGTATAGATAGCTTGCGTATATATTTAAAAGTATGAGCTCCCGTGCGGGTGGACCGGTGCGGGTGGGATCTCTGCAGAGACTCTGCTTCGGGTAACCCTTACATAATTCCTCTCATTGAGGGGGGTAGGGGGGAGCAGAGAAGGGGGTTCATTTTTTGTCACTGACCATTTTTTTGCTTTGTTAAACTGTATTTACATTGATTATTTTCAATTCAACAGATAATAAACTGCTTTTCCTTTCACGCTTTTTCTTCGATTATTTTCAATTTACCTATTATTGCTTATTAACTCTTTCCATACGGCTGAAAAACATCAAAAATTGAACGACCACGTTGTTCTATTGATATCTCTTGAAATAACCATAACTGTTGCGAAAGCTATACATTTTCTGGAAGCCCAATAAACCGGCTTTTACTTGTTCTTTTAAATTTCCCGAACAAAACACATTATGTTAATATAAATTAGCATTAATTATCATAAAACAGGTTGAAAAATTTACATTTTTCCAGAAAAGGCCATCTTGCACGCCCGCGTAGCATCTTGAAAACTCAAAATGCCACCAATCGCAGAGTTGTTTATGAAATCAAATCAAACTTGGCGTGTGCGTGGATTTCATGTTCCTGGCGCTTGTCGAATTTCAATTTTTAATCTTGCGTTACCGTGTGCCGTGTTTTTCGATTGACGACTTTGTGGGTCATCAACGACCCATTTTAACTGCGCCCGTAGGGAAAGAGTTAATATAGAATGGCCGATATTTTTTCGCATCGATCAATTTTATATTTTCGCCTGAATTTTTCATCATCGTTGTAAGTCGGCTAAAAAACACACATATCAAATTTTAAGCCAATTTGGTGAATTATTTCCTACATTTCTAAACACGGTGAATTTTGACCTTTTTGACCCACATGCACAGAACGTATTGTCTTTGAAGTGTATAGATAGCTTGCGTATATATTTAAAAGTATGAGCTCCCGTGCGGGTGGACCGGTGCGGGTGGGATCTCTGCAGAGACTCTGCTTCGGGTAACCCTTACATAATTCCTCTCATTGAGGGGGGTAGGGGGGAGCAGAGAAGGGGGTTCATTTTTTGTCACTGACCATTTTTTTGCTTTGTTAAACTGTATTTACATTGATTATTTTCAATTCAACAGATAATAAACTGCTTTTCCTTTCACGCTTTTTCTTCGATTATTTTCAATTTACCTATTATTGCTTATTAACTCTTTCCATACGGCTGAAAAACATCAAAAATTGAACGACCACGTTGTTCTATTGATATCTCTTGAAATAACCATAACTGTTGCGAAAGCTATACATTTTCTGGAAGCCCAATAAACCGGCTTTTACTTGTTCTTTTAAATTTCCCGAACAAAACACATTATGTTAATATAAATTAGCATTAATTATCATAAAACAGGTTGAAACATTTACATTTTTCCAGAAAAGGCCATCTTGCACGCCCGCGTAGCATCTTGAAAACTCAAAATGCCACCAATCGCAGAGTTGTTTATGAAATCAAATCAAACTTGGCGTGTGCGTGGATTTCATGTTCCTGGCGCTTGTCGAATTTCAATTTTTAATCTTGCGTTACCGTGTGCCGTGTTTTTCGATTGACGACTTTGTGGGTCATCAACGACCCATTTTAACTGCGCCCGTAGGGAAAGAGTTAATATAGAATGGCCGATATTTTTTCGCATCGATCAATTTTATATTTTCGCCTGAATTTTTCATCATCGTTGTAAGTCGGCTAAAAAACACACATATCAAATTTTAAGCCAATTTGGTGAATTATTTCCTACATTTCTAAACACGGTGAATTTTGACCTTTTTGACCCACATGCACAGAACGTATTGTCTTTGAAGTGTATAGATAGCTTGCGTATATATTTAAAAGTATGAGCTCCCGTGCGGGTGGACCGGTGCGGGTGGGATCTCTGCAGAGACTCTGCTTCGGGTAACCCTTACATAATTCCTCTCATTGAGGGGGGTAGGGGGGAGCAGAGAAGGGGGTTCATTTTTTGTCACTGACCATTTTTTTGCTTTGTTAAACTGTATTTACATTGATTATTTTCAATTCAACAGATAATAAACTGCTTTTCCTTTCACGCTTTTTCTTCGATTATTTTCAATTTACCTATTATTGCTTATTAACTCTTTCCATACGGCTGAAAAACATCAAAAATTGAACGACCACGTTGTTCTATTGATATCTCTTGAAATAACCATAACTGTTGCGAAAGCTATACATTTTCTGGAAGCCCAATAAACCGGCTTTTACTTGTTCTTTTAAATTTCCCGAACAAAACACATTATGTTAATATAAATTAGCATTAATTATCATAAATCAGGTTGAAAAATTTACATTTTTCCAGAAAAGGCCATCTTGCACGCCCGCGTAGCATCTTGAAAACTCAAAATGCCACCAATCGCAGAGTTGTTTATGAAATCAAATCAAACTTGGCGTGTGCGTGGATTTCATGTTCCTGGCGCTTGTCGAATTTCAATTTTTAATCTTGCGTTACCGTGTGCCGTGTTTTTCGATTGACGACTTTGTGGGTCATCAACGACCCATTTTAACTGCGCCCGTAGGGAAAGAGTTAATATAGAATGGCCGATATTTTTTCGCATCGATCAATTTTATATTTTCGCCTGAATTTTTCATCATCGTTGTAAGTCGGCTAAAAAACACACATATCAAATTTTAAGCCAATTTGGTGAATTATTTCCTACATTTCTAAACACGGTGAATTTTGACCTTTTTGACCCACATGCACAGAACGTATTGTCTTTGAAGTGTATAGATAGCTTGCGTATATATTTAAAAGTATGAGCTCCCGTGCGGGTGGACCGGTGCGGGTGGGATCTCTGCAGAGACTCTGCTTCGGGTAACCCTTACATAATTCCTCTCATTGAGGGGGGTAGGGGGGAGCAGAGAAGGGGGTTCATTTTTTGTCACTGACCATTTTTTTGCTTTGTTAAACTGTATTTACATTGATTATTTTCAATTCAACAGATAATAAACTGCTTTTCCTTTCACGCTTTTTCTTCGATTATTTTCAATTTACCTATTATTGCTTATTAACTCTTTCCATACGGCTGAAAAACATCAAAAATTGAACGACCACGTTGTTCTATTGATATCTCTTGAAATAACCATAACTGTTGCGAAAGCTATACATTTTCTGGAAGCCCAATAAACCGGCTTTTACTTGTTCTTTTAAATTTCCCGAACAAAACACATTATGTTAATATAAATTAGCATTAATTATCATAAATCAGGTTGAAAAATTTACATTTTTCCAGAAAAGGCCATCTTGCACGCCCGCGTAGCATCTTGAAAACTCAAAATGCCACCAATCGCAGAGTTGTTTATGAAATCAAATCAAACTTGGCGTGTGCGTGGATTTCATGTTCCTGGCGCTTGTCGAATTTCAATTTTTAATCTTGCGTTACCGTGTGCCGTGTTTTTCGATTGACGACTTTGTGGGTCATCAACGACCCATTTTAACTGCGCCCGTAGGGAAAGAGTTAATATAGAATGGCCGATATTTTTTCGCATCGATCAATTTTATATTTTCGCCTGAATTTTTCATCATCGTTGTAAGTCGGCTAAAAAACACACATATCAAATTTTAAGCCAATTTGGTGAATTATTTCCTACATTTCTAAACACGGTGAATTTTGACCTTTTTGACCCACATGCACAGAACGTATTGTCTTTGAAGTGTATAGATAGCTTGCGTATATATTTAAAAGTATGAGCTCCCGTGCGGGTGGACCGGTGCGGGTGGGATCTCTGCAGAGACTCTGCTTCGGGTAACCCTTACATAATTCCTCTCATTGAGGGGGGTAGGGGGGAGCAGAGAAGGGGGTTCATTTTTTGTCACTGACCATTTTTTTGCTTTGTTAAACTGTATTTACATTGATTATTTTCAATTCAACAGATAATAAACTGCTTTTCCTTTCACGCTTTTTCTTCGATTATTTTCAATTTACCTATTATTGCTTATTAACTCTTTCCATACGGCTGAAAAACATCAAAAATTGAACGACCACGTTGTTCTATTGATATCTCTTGAAATAACCATAACTGTTGCGAAAGCTATACATTTTCTGGAAGCCCAATAAACCGGCTTTTACTTGTTCTTTTAAATTTCCCGAACAAAACACATTATGTTAATATAAATTAGCATTAATTATCATAAAACAGGTTGAAAAATTTACATTTTTCCAGAAAAGGCCATCTTGCACGCCCGCGTAGCATCTTGAAAACTCAAAATGCCACCAATCGCAGAGTTGTTTATGAAATCAAATCAAACTTGGCGTGTGCGTGGATTTCATGTTCCTGGCGCTTGTCGAATTTCAATTTTTAATCTTGCGTTACCGTGTGCCGTGTTTTTCGATTGACGACTTTGTGGGTCATCAACGACCCATTTTAACTGCGCCCGTAGGGAAAGAGTTAATATAGAATGGCCGATATTTTTTCGCATCGATCAATTTTATATTTTCGCCTGAATTTTTCATCATCGTTGTAAGTCGGCTAAAAAACACACATATCAAATTTTAAGCCAATTTGGTGAATTATTTCCTACATTTCTAAACACGGTGAATTTTGACCTTTTTGACCCACATGCACAGAACGTATTGTCTTTGAAGTGTATAGATAGCTTGCGTATATATTTAAAAGTATGAGCTCCCGTGCGGGTGGACCGGTGCGGGTGGGATCTCTGCAGAGACTCTGCTTCGGGTAACCCTTACATAATTCCTCTCATTGAGGGGGGTAGGGGGGAGCAGAGAAGGGGGTTCATTTTTTGTCACTGACCATTTTTTTGCTTTGTTAAACTGTATTTACATTGATTATTTTCAATTCAACAGATAATAAACTGCTTTTCCTTTCACGCTTTTTCTTCGATTATTTTCAATTTACCTATTATTGCTTATTAACTCTTTCCATACGGCTGAAAAACATCAAAAATTGAACGACCACGTTGTTCTATTGATATCTCTTGAAATAACCATAACTGTTGCGAAAGCTATACATTTTCTGGAAGCCCAATAAACCGGCTTTTACTTGTTCTTTTAAATTTCCCGAACAAAACACATTATGTTAATATAAATTAGCATTAATTATCATAAATCAGGTTGAAAAATTTACATTTTTCCAGAAAAGGCCATCTTGCACGCCCGCGTAGCATCTTGAAAACTCAAAATGCCACCAATCGCAGAGTTGTTTATGAAATCAAATCAAACTTGGCGTGTGCGTGGATTTCATGTTCCTGGCGCTTGTCGAATTTCAATTTTTAATCTTGCGTTACCGTGTGCCGTGTTTTTCGATTGACGACTTTGTGGGTCATCAACGACCCATTTTAACTGCGCCCGTAGGGAAAGAGTTAATATAGAATGGCCGATATTTTTTCGCATCGATCAATTTTATATTTTCGCCTGAATTTTTCATCATCGTTGTAAGTCGGCTAAAAAACACACATATCAAATTTTAAGCCAATTTGGTGAATTATTTCCTACATTTCTAAACACGGTGAATTTTGACCTTTTTGACCCACATGCACAGAACGTATTGTCTTTGAAGTGTATAGATAGCTTGCGTATATATTTAAAAGTATGAGCTCCCGTGCGGGTGGACCGGTGCGGGTGGGATCTCTGCAGAGACTCTGCTTCGGGTAACCCTTACATAATTCCTCTCATTGAGGGGGGTAGGGGGGAGCAGAGAAGGGGGTTCATTTTTTGTCACTGACCATTTTTTTGCTTTGTTAAACTGTATTTACATTGATTATTTTCAATTCAACAGATAATAAACTGCTTTTCCTTTCACGCTTTTTCTTCGATTATTTTCAATTTACCTATTATTGCTTATTAACTCTTTCCATACGGCTGAAAAACATCAAAAATTGAACGACCACGTTGTTCTATTGATATCTCTTGAAATAACCATAACTGTTGCGAAAGCTATACATTTTCTGGAAGCCCAATAAACCGGCTTTTACTTGTTCTTTTAAATTTCCCGAACAAAACACATTATGTTAATATAAATTAGCATTAATTATCATAAAACAGGTTGAAAAATTTACATTTTTCCAGAAAAGGCCATCTTGCACGCCCGCGTAGCATCTTGAAAACTCAAAATGCCACCAATCGCAGAGTTGTTTATGAAATCAAATCAAACTTGGCGTGTGCGTGGATTTCATGTTCCTGGCGCTTGTCGAATTTCAATTTTTAATCTTGCGTTACCGTGTGCCGTGTTTTTCGATTGACGACTTTGTGGGTCATCAACGACCCATTTTAACTGCGCCCGTAGGGAAAGAGTTAATATAGAATGGCCGATATTTTTTCGCATCGATCAATTTTATATTTTCGCCTGAATTTTTCATCATCGTTGTAAGTCGGCTAAAAAACACACATATCAAATTTTAAGCCAATTTGGTGAATTATTTCCTACATTTCTAAACACGGTGAATTTTGACCTTTTTGACCCACATGCACAGAACGTATTGTCTTTGAAGTGTATAGATAGCTTGCGTATATATTTAAAAGTATGAGCTCCCGTGCGGGTGGACCGGTGCGGGTGGGATCTCTGCAGAGACTCTGCTTCGGGTAACCCTTACATAATTCCTCTCATTGAGGGGGGTAGGGGGGAGCAGAGAAGGGGGTTCATTTTTTGTCACTGACCATTTTTTTGCTTTGTTAAACTGTATTTACATTGATTATTTTCAATTCAACAGATAATAAACTGCTTTTCCTTTCACGCTTTTTCTTCGATTATTTTCAATTTACCTATTATTGCTTATTAACTCTTTCCATACGGCTGAAAAACATCAAAAATTGAACGACCACGTTGTTCTATTGATATCTCTTGAAATAACCATAACTGTTGCGAAAGCTATACATTTTCTGGAAGCCCAATAAACCGGCTTTTACTTGTTCTTTTAAATTTCCCGAACAAAACACATTATGTTAATATAAATTAGCATTAATTATCATAAAACAGGTTGAAACATTTACATTTTTCCAGAAAAGGCCATCTTGCACGCCCGCGTAGCATCTTGAAAACTCAAAATGCCACCAATCGCAGAGTTGTTTATGAAATCAAATCAAACTTGGCGTGTGCGTGGATTTCATGTTCCTGGCGCTTGTCGAATTTCAATTTTTAATCTTGCGTTACCGTGTGCCGTGTTTTTCGATTGACGACTTTGTGGGTCATCAACGACCCATTTTAACTGCGCCCGTAGGGAAAGAGTTAATATAGAATGGCCGATATTTTTTCGCATCGATCAATTTTATATTTTCGCCTGAATTTTTCATCATCGTTGTAAGTCGGCTAAAAAACACACATATCAAATTTTAAGCCAATTTGGTGAATTATTTCCTACATTTCTAAACACGGTGAATTTTGACCTTTTTGACCCACATGCACAGAACGTATTGTCTTTGAAGTGTATAGATAGCTTGCGTATATATTTAAAAGTATGAGCTCCCGTGCGGGTGGACCGGTGCGGGTGGGATCTCTGCAGAGACTCTGCTTCGGGTAACCCTTACATAATTCCTCTCATTGAGGGGGGTAGGGGGGAGCAGAGAAGGGGGTTCATTTTTTGTCACTGACCATTTTTTTGCTTTGTTAAACTGTATTTACATTGATTATTTTCAATTCAACAGATAATAAACTGCTTTTCCTTTCACGCTTTTTCTTCGATTATTTTCAATTTACCTATTATTGCTTATTAACTCTTTCCATACGGCTGAAAAACATCAAAAATTGAACGACCACGTTGTTCTATTGATATCTCTTGAAATAACCATAACTGTTGCGAAAGCTATACATTTTCTGGAAGCCCAATAAACCGGCTTTTACTTGTTCTTTTAAATTTCCCGAACAAAACACATTATGTTAATATAAATTAGCATTAATTATCATAAAACAGGTTGAAAAATTTACATTTTTCCAGAAAAGGCCATCTTGCACGCCCGCGTAGCATCTTGAAAACTCAAAATGCCACCAATCGCAGAGTTGTTTATGAAATCAAATCAAACTTGGCGTGTGCGTGGATTTCATGTTCCTGGCGCTTGTCGAATTTCAATTTTTAATCTTGCGTTACCGTGTGCCGTGTTTTTCGATTGACGACTTTGTGGGTCATCAACGACCCATTTTAACTGCGCCCGTAGGGAAAGAGTTAATATAGAATGGCCGATATTTTTTCGCATCGATCAATTTTATATTTTCGCCTGAATTTTTCATCATCGTTGTAAGTCGGCTAAAAAACACACATATCAAATTTTAAGCCAATTTGGTGAATTATTTCCTACATTTCTAAACACGGTGAATTTTGACCTTTTTGACCCACATGCACAGAACGTATTGTCTTTGAAGTGTATAGATAGCTTGCGTATATATTTAAAAGTATGAGCTCCCGTGCGGGTGGACCGGTGCGGGTGGGATCTCTGCAGAGACTCTGCTTCGGGTAACCCTTACATAATTCCTCTCATTGAGGGGGGTAGGGGGGAGCAGAGAAGGGGGTTCATTTTTTGTCACTGACCATTTTTTTGCTTTGTTAAACTGTATTTACATTGATTATTTTCAATTCAACAGATAATAAACTGCTTTTCCTTTCACGCTTTTTCTTCGATTATTTTCAATTTACCTATTATTGCTTATTAACTCTTTCCATACGGCTGAAAAACATCAAAAATTGAACGACCACGTTGTTCTATTGATATCTCTTGAAATAACCATAACTGTTGCGAAAGCTATACATTTTCTGGAAGCCCAATAAACCGGCTTTTACTTGTTCTTTTAAATTTCCCGAACAAAACACATTATGTTAATATAAATTAGCATTAATTATCATAAAACAGGTTGAAAAATTTACATTTTTCCAGAAAAGGCCATCTTGCACGCCCGCGTAGCATCTTGAAAACTCAAAATGCCACCAATCGCAGAGTTGTTTATGAAATCAAATCAAACTTGGCGTGTGTGCGTGGATTTCATGTTCCTGGCGCTTGTCGAATTTCAATTTTTAATCTTGCGTTACCGTGTGCCGTGTTTTTCGATTGACGACTTTGTGGGTCATCAACGACCCATTTTAACTGCGCCCGTAGGGAAAGAGTTAATATAGAATGGCCGATATTTTTTCGCATCGATCAATTTTATATTTTCGCCTGAATTTTTCATCATCGTTGTAAGTCGGCTAAAAAACACACATATCAAATTTTAAGCCAATTTGGTGAATTATTTCCTACATTTCTAAACACGGTGAATTTTGACCTTTTTGACCCACATGCACAGAACGTATTGTCTTTGAAGTGTATAGATAGCTTGCGTATATATTTAAAAGTATGAGCTCCCGTGCGGGTGGACCGGTGCGGGTGGGATCTCTGCAGAGACTCTGCTTCGGGTAACCCTTACATAATTCCTCTCATTGAGGGGGGTAGGGGGGAGCAGAGAAGGGGGTTCATTTTTTGTCACTGACCATTTTTTTGCTTTGTTAAACTGTATTTACATTGATTATTTTCAATTCAACAGATAATAAACTGCTTTTCCTTTCACGCTTTTTCTTCGATTATTTTCAATTTACCTATTATTGCTTATTAACTCTTTCCATACGGCTGAAAAACATCAAAAATTGAACGACCACGTTGTTCTATTGATATCTCTTGAAATAACCATAACTGTTGCGAAAGCTATACATTTTCTGGAAGCCCAATAAACCGGCTTTTACTTGTTCTTTTAAATTTCCCGAACAAAACACATTATGTTAATATAAATTAGCATTAATTATCATAAATCAGGTTGAAACATTTACATTTTTCCAGAAAAGGCCATCTTGCACGCCCGCATAGCATCTTGAAAACTCAAAATGCCACCAATGGCAGAGTTGTTTATGAAATCAAATTAAACTTGGCGTGTGCATGGATTTCATGTTCCTGGCGCTTGTCGAATTTCAATTTTTAATCTTGCGTTACCGTGTGCCGTGTTTTTCGATTGACGACTTTGTGGGTCATCAACGACCCATTTTAACTGCGCCCGTAGGGAAAGAGTTAATATAGAATGGCCGATATTTTTTCGCATCGATCAATTTTATATTTTCGCCTGAATTTTTCATCATCGTTGTAAGTCGGCTAAAAAACACACATATCAAATTTTAAGCCAATTTGGTGAATTATTTCCTACATTTCTAAACACGGTGAATTTTGACCTTTTTGACCCACATGCACAGAACGTATTGTCTTTGAAGTGTATAGATAGCTTGCGTATATATTTAAAAGTATGAGCTCCCGTGCGGGTGGACCGGTGCGGGTGGGATCTCTGCAGAGACTCTGCTTCGGGTAACCCTTACATAATTCCTCTCATTGAGGGGGGTAGGGGGGAGCAGAGAAGGGGGTTCATTTTTTGTCACTGACCATTTTTTTGCTTTGTTAAACTGTATTTACATTGATTATTTTCAATTCAACAGATAATAAACTGCTTTTCCTTTCACGCTTTTTCTTCGATTATTTTCAATTTACCTATTATTGCTTATTAACTCTTTCCATACGGCTGAAAAACATCAAAAATTGAACGACCACGTTGTTCTATTGATATCTCTTGAAATAACCATAACTGTTGCGAAAGCTATACATTTTCTGGAAGCCCAATAAACCGGCTTTTACTTGTTCTTTTAAATTTCCCGAACAAAACACATTATGTTAATATAAATTAGCATTAATTATCATAAAACAGGTTGAAAAATTTACATTTTTCCAGAAAAGGCCATCTTGCACGCCCGCGTAGCATCTTGAAAACTCAAAATGCCACCAATCGCAGAGTTGTTTATGAAATCAAATCAAACTTGGCGTGTGCGTGGATTTCATGTTCCTGGCGCTTGTCGAATTTCAATTTTTAATCTTGCGTTACCGTGTGCCGTGTTTTTCGATTGACGACTTTGTGGGTCATCAACGACCCATTTTAACTGCGCCCGTAGGGAAAGAGTTAATATAGAATGGCCGATATTTTTTCGCATCGATCAATTTTATATTTTCGCCTGAATTTTTCATCATCGTTGTAAGTCGGCTAAAAAACACACATATCAAATTTTAAGCCAATTTGGTGAATTATTTCCTACATTTCTAAACACGGTGAATTTTGACCTTTTTGACCCACATGCACAGAACGTATTGTCTTTGAAGTGTATAGATAGCTTGCGTATATATTTAAAAGTATGAGCTCCCGTGCGGGTGGACCGGTGCGGGTGGGATCTCTGCAGAGACTCTGCTTCGGGTAACCCTTACATAATTCCTCTCATTGAGGGGGGTAGGGGGGAGCAGAGAAGGGGGTTCATTTTTTGTCACTGACCATTTTTTTGCTTTGTTAAACTGTATTTACATTGATTATTTTCAATTCAACAGATAATAAACTGCTTTTCCTTTCACGCTTTTTCTTCGATTATTTTCAATTTACCTATTATTGCTTATTAACTCTTTCCATACGGCTGAAAAACATCAAAAATTGAACGACCACGTTGTTCTATTGATATCTCTTGAAATAACCATAACTGTTGCGAAAGCTATACATTTTCTGGAAGCCCAATAAACCGGCTTTTACTTGTTCTTTTAAATTTCCCGAACAAAACACATTATGTTAATATAAATTAGCATTAATTATCATAAAACAGGTTGAAAAATTTACATTTTTCCAGAAAAGGCCATCTTGCACGCCCGCGTAGCATCTTGAAAACTCAAAATGCCACCAATCGCAGAGTTGTTTATGAAATCAAATCAAACTTGGCGTGTGCGTGGATTTCATGTTCCTGGCGCTTGTCGAATTTCAATTTTTAATCTTGCGTTACCGTGTGCCGTGTTTTTCGATTGACGACTTTGTGGGTCATCAACGACCCATTTTAACTGCGCCCGTAGGGAAAGAGTTAATATAGAATGGCCGATATTTTTTCGCATCGATCAATTTTATATTTTCGCCTGAATTTTTCATCATCGTTGTAAGTCGGCTAAAAAACACACATATCAAATTTTAAGCCAATTTGGTGAATTATTTCCTACATTTCTAAACACGGTGAATTTTGACCTTTTTGACCCACATGCACAGAACGTATTGTCTTTGAAGTGTATAGATAGCTTGCGTATATATTTAAAAGTATGAGCTCCCGTGCGGGTGGACCGGTGCGGGTGGGATCTCTGCAGAGACTCTGCTTCGGGTAACCCTTACATAATTCCTCTCATTGAGGGGGGTAGGGGGGAGCAGAGAAGGGGGTTCATTTTTTGTCACTGACCATTTTTTTGCTTTGTTAAACTGTATTTACATTGATTATTTTCAATTCAACAGATAATAAACTGCTTTTCCTTTCACGCTTTTTCTTCGATTATTTTCAATTTACCTATTATTGCTTATTAATATAGAATGGCCGATATTTTTTCGCATCGATCAATTTTATATTTTCGCCTGAATTTTTCATCATCGTTGTAAGTCGGCTAAAAAACACATATCAAATTTTAAGCCAATTTGGTGAATTATTTCCTACATTTCTAAACACGGTGAATTTTGACCTTTTTGACCCACATGCACAGAACGTATTGTCTTTGAAGTGTATAGATAGCTTGCGTATATATTTAAAAGTATGAGCTCCCGTGCGGGTGGACCGGTGCGGGTGGGATCTCTGCAGAGACTCTGCTTCGGGTAACCCTTACATAATTCCTCTCATTGAGGGGGGTAGGGGGGAGCAGAGAAGGGGGTTCATTTTTTGTCACTGACCATTTTTTTGCTTTGTTAAACTGTATTTACATTGATTATTTTCAATTCAACAGATAATAAACTGCTTTTCCTTTCACGCTTTTTCTTCGATTATTTTCAATTTACCTATTATTGCTTAGTTAATATAGAATGGCCGATATTTTTTCGCATCGATCAATTTTATATTTTCGCCTGAATTTTTCATCATCGTTGTAAGTCGGCTAAAAAACACACATATCAAATTTTAAGCCAATTTGGTGAATTATTTCCTACATTTCTAAACACGGTGAATTTTGACCTTTTTGACCCACATGCACAGAACGTATTGTCTTTGAAGTGTATAGATAGCTTGCGTATATATTTAAAAGTATGAGCTCCCGTGCGGGTGGACCGGTGCGGGTGGGATCTCTGCAGAGACTCTGCTTCGGGTAACCCTTACATAATTCCTCTCATTGAGGGGGGTAGGGGGGAGCAGAGAAGGGGGTTCATTTTTTGTCACTGACCATTTTTTTGCTTTGTTAAACTGTATTTACATTGATTATTTTCAATTCAACAGATAATAAACTGCTTTTCCTTTCACGCTTTTTCTTCGATTATTTTCAATTTACCTATTATTGCTTATTAACTCTTTCCATACGGCTGAAAAACATCAAAAATTGAACGACCACGTTGTTCTATTGATATCTCTTGAAATAACCATAACTGTTGCGAAAGCTATACATTTTCTGGAAGCCCAATAAACCGGCTTTTACTTGTTCTTTTAAATTTCCCGAACAAAACACATTATGTTAATATAAATTAGCATTAATTATCATAAATCAGGTTGAAAAATTTACATTTTTCCAGAAAAGGCCATCTTGCACGCCCGCGTAGCATCTTGAAAACTCAAAATGCCACCAATCGCAGAGTTGTTTATGAAATCAAATCAAACTTGGCGTGTGCGTGGATTTCATGTTCCTGGCGCTTGTCGAATTTCAATTTTTAATCTTGCGTTACCGTGTGCCGTGTTTTTCGATTGACGACTTTGTGGGTCATCAACGACCCATTTTAACTGCGCCCGTAGGGAAAGAGTTAATATAGAATGGCCGATATTTTTTCGCATCGATCAATTTTATATTTTCGCCTGAATTTTTCATCATCGTTGTAAGTCGGCTAAAAAACACACATATCAAATTTTAAGCCAATTTGGTGAATTATTTCCTACATTTCTAAACACGGTGAATTTTGACCTTTTTGACCCACATGCACAGAACGTATTGTCTTTGAAGTGTATAGATAGCTTGCGTATATATTTAAAAGTATGAGCTCCCGTGCGGGTGGACCGGTGCGGGTGGGATCTCTGCAGAGACTCTGCTTCGGGTAACCCTTACATAATTCCTCTCATTGAGGGGGGTAGGGGGGAGCAGAGAAGGGGGTTCATTTTTTGTCACTGACCATTTTTTTGCTTTGTTAAACTGTATTTACATTGATTATTTTCAATTCAACAGATAATAAACTGCTTTTCCTTTCACGCTTTTTCTTCGATTATTTTCAATTTACCTATTATTGCTTATTAACTCTTTCCATACGGCTGAAAAACATCAAAAATTGAACGACCACGTTGTTCTATTGATATCTCTTGAAATAACCATAACTGTTGCGAAAGCTATACATTTTCTGGAAGCCCAATAAACCGGCTTTTACTTGTTCTTTTAAATTTCCCGAACAAAACACATTATGTTAATATAAATTAGCATTAATTATCATAAAACAGGTTGAAAAATTTACATTTTTCCAGAAAAGGCCATCTTGCACGCCCGCGTAGCATCTTGAAAACTCAAAATGCCACCAATCGCAGAGTTGTTTATGAAATCAAATCAAACTTGGCGTGTGCGTGGATTTCATGTTCCTGGCGCTTGTCGAATTTCAATTTTTAATCTTGCGTTACCGTGTGCCGTGTTTTTCGATTGACGACTTTGTGGGTCATCAACGACCCATTTTAACTGCGCCCGTAGGGAAAGAGTTAATATAGAATGGCCGATATTTTTTCGCATCGATCAATTTTATATTTTCGCCTGAATTTTTCATCATCGTTGTAAGTCGGCTAAAAAACACACATATCAAATTTTAAGCCAATTTGGTGAATTATTTCCTACATTTCTAAACACGGTGAATTTTGACCTTTTTGACCCACATGCACAGAACGTATTGTCTTTGAAGTGTATAGATAGCTTGCGTATATATTTAAAAGTATGAGCTCCCGTGCGGGTGGACCGGTGCGGGTGGGATCTCTGCAGAGACTCTGCTTCGGGTAACCCTTACATAATTCCTCTCATTGAGGGGGGTAGGGGGGAGCAGAGAAGGGGGTTCATTTTTTGTCACTGACCATTTTTTTGCTTTGTTAAACTGTATTTACATTGATTATTTTCAATTCAACAGATAATAAACTGCTTTTCCTTTCACGCTTTTTCTTCGATTATTTTCAATTTACCTATTATTGCTTATTAACTCTTTCCATACGGCTGAAAAACATCAAAAATTGAACGACCACGTTGTTCTATTGATATCTCTTGAAATAACCATAACTGTTGCGAAAGCTATACATTTTCTGGAAGCCCAATAAACCGGCTTTTACTTGTTCTTTTAAATTTCCCGAACAAAACACATTATGTTAATATAAATTAGCATTAATTATCATAAAACAGGTTGAAAAATTTACATTTTTCCAGAAAAGGCCATCTTGCACGCCCGCGTAGCATCTTGAAAACTCAAAATGCCACCAATCGCAGAGTTGTTTATGAAATCAAATCAAACTTGGCGTGTGCGTGGATTTCATGTTCCTGGCGCTTGTCGAATTTCAATTTTTAATCTTGCGTTACCGTGTGCCGTGTTTTTCGATTGACGACTTTGTGGGTCATCAACGACCCATTTTAACTGCGCCCGTAGGGAAAGAGTTAATATAGAATGGCCGATATTTTTTCGCATCGATCAATTTTATATTTTCGCCTGAATTTTTCATCATCGTTGTAAGTCGGCTAAAAAACACACATATCAAATTTTAAGCCAATTTGGTGAATTATTTCCTACATTTCTAAACACGGTGAATTTTGACCTTTTTGACCCACATGCACAGAACGTATTGTCTTTGAAGTGTATAGATAGCTTGCGTATATATTTAAAAGTATGAGCTCCCGTGCGGGTGGACCGGTGCGGGTGGGATCTCTGCAGAGACTCTGCTTCGGGTAACCCTTACATAATTCCTCTCATTGAGGGGGGTAGGGGGGAGCAGAGAAGGGGGTTCATTTTTTGTCACTGACCATTTTTTTGCTTTGTTAAACTGTATTTACATTGATTATTTTCAATTCAACAGATAATAAACTGCTTTTCCTTTCACGCTTTTTCTTCGATTATTTTCAATTTACCTATTATTGCTTATTAACTCTTTCCATACGGCTGAAAAACATCAAAAATTGAACGACCACGTTGTTCTATTGATATCTCTTGAAATAACCATAACTGTTGCGAAAGCTATACATTTTCTGGAAGCCCAATAAACCGGCTTTTACTTGTTCTTTTAAATTTCCCGAACAAAACACATTATGTTAATATAAATTAGCATTAATTATCATAAAACAGGTTGAAAAATTTACATTTTTCCAGAAAAGGCCATCTTGCACGCCCGCGTAGCATCTTGAAAACTCAAAATGCCACCAATCGCAGAGTTGTTTATGAAATCAAATCAAACTTGGCGTGTGCGTGGATTTCATGTTCCTGGCGCTTGTCGAATTTCAATTTTTAATCTTGCGTTACCGTGTGCCGTGTTTTTCGATTGACGACTTTGTGGGTCATCAACGACCCATTTTAACTGCGCCCGTAGGGAAAGAGTTAATATAGAATGGCCGATATTTTTTCGCATCGATCAATTTTATATTTTCGCCTGAATTTTTCATCATCGTTGTAAGTCGGCTAAAAAACACACATATCAAATTTTAAGCCAATTTGGTGAATTATTTCCTACATTTCTAAACACGGTGAATTTTGACCTTTTTGACCCACATGCACAGAACGTATTGTCTTTGAAGTGTATAGATAGCTTGCGTATATATTTAAAAGTATGAGCTCCCGTGCGGGTGGACCGGTGCGGGTGGGATCTCTGCAGAGACTCTGCTTCGGGTAACCCTTACATAATTCCTCTCATTGAGGGGGGTAGGGGGGAGCAGAGAAGGGGGTTCATTTTTTGTCACTGACCATTTTTTTGCTTTGTTAAACTGTATTTACATTGATTATTTTCAATTCAACAGATAATAAACTGCTTTTCCTTTCACGCTTTTTCTTCGATTATTTTCAATTTACCTATTATTGCTTATTAACTCTTTCCATACGGCTGAAAAACATCAAAAATTGAACGACCACGTTGTTCTATTGATATCTCTTGAAATAACCATAACTGTTGCGAAAGCTATACATTTTCTGGAAGCCCAATAAACCGGCTTTTACTTGTTCTTTTAAATTTCCCGAACAAAACACATTATGTTAATATAAATTAGCATTAATTATCATAAAACAGGTTGAAAAATTTACATTTTTCCAGAAAAGGCCATCTTGCACGCCCGCGTAGCATCTTGAAAACTCAAAATGCCACCAATCGCAGAGTTGTTTATGAAATCAAATCAAACTTGGCGTGTGCGTGGATTTCATGTTCCTGGCGCTTGTCGAATTTCAATTTTTAATCTTGCGTTACCGTGTGCCGTGTTTTTCGATTGACGACTTTGTGGGTCATCAACGACCCATTTTAACTGCGCCCGTAGGGAAAGAGTTAATATAGAATGGCCGATATTTTTTCGCATCGATCAATTTTATATTTTCGCCTGAATTTTTCATCATCGTTGTAAGTCGGCTAAAAAACACACATATCAAATTTTAAGCCAATTTGGTGAATTATTTCCTACATTTCTAAACACGGTGAATTTTGACCTTTTTGACCCACATGCACAGAACGTATTGTCTTTGAAGTGTATAGATAGCTTGCGTATATATTTAAAAGTATGAGCTCCCGTGCGGGTGGACCGGTGCGGGTGGGATCTCTGCAGAGACTCTGCTTCGGGTAACCCTTACATAATTCCTCTCATTGAGGGGGGTAGGGGGGAGCAGAGAAGGGGGTTCATTTTTTGTCACTGACCATTTTTTTGCTTTGTTAAACTGTATTTACATTGATTATTTTCAATTCAACAGATAATAAACTGCTTTTCCTTTCACGCTTTTTCTTCGATTATTTTCAATTTACCTATTATTGCTTATTAACTCTTTCCATACGGCTGAAAAACATCAAAAATTGAACGACCACGTTGTTCTATTGATATCTCTTGAAATAACCATAACTGTTGCGAAAGCTATACATTTTCTGGAAGCCCAATAAACCGGCTTTTACTTGTTCTTTTAAATTTCCCGAACAAAACACATTATGTTAATATAAATTAGCATTAATTATCATAAAACAGGTTGAAAAATTTACATTTTTCCAGAAAAGGCCATCTTGCACGCCCGCGTAGCATCTTGAAAACTCAAAATGCCACCAATCGCAGAGTTGTTTATGAAATCAAATCAAACTTGGCGTGTGCGTGGATTTCATGTTCCTGGCGCTTGTCGAATTTCAATTTTTAATCTTGCGTTACCGTGTGCCGTGTTTTTCGATTGACGACTTTGTGGGTCATCAACGACCCATTTTAACTGCGCCCGTAGGGAAAGAGTTAATATAGAATGGCCGATATTTTTTCGCATCGATCAATTTTATATTTTCGCCTGAATTTTTCATCATCGTTGTAAGTCGGCTAAAAAACACACATATCAAATTTTAAGCCAATTTGGTGAATTATTTCCTACATTTCTAAACACGGTGAATTTTGACCTTTTTGACCCACATGCACAGAACGTATTGTCTTTGAAGTGTATAGATAGCTTGCGTATATATTTAAAAGTATGAGCTCCCGTGCGGGTGGACCGGTGCGGGTGGGATCTCTGCAGAGACTCTGCTTCGGGTAACCCTTACATAATTCCTCTCATTGAGGGGGGTAGGGGGGAGCAGAGAAGGGGGTTCATTTTTTGTCACTGACCATTTTTTTGCTTTGTTAAACTGTATTTACATTGATTATTTTCAATTCAACAGATAATAAACTGCTTTTCCTTTCACGCTTTTTCTTCGATTATTTTCAATTTACCTATTATTGCTTATTAACTCTTTCCATACGGCTGAAAAACATCAAAAATTGAACGACCACGTTGTTCTATTGATATCTCTTGAAATAACCATAACTGTTGCGAAAGCTATACATTTTCTGGAAGCCCAATAAACCGGCTTTTACTTGTTCTTTTAAATTTCCCGAACAAAACACATTATGTTAATATAAATTAGCATTAATTATCATAAATCAGGTTGAAACATTTACATTTTAAAATGCCACCAATCGCAGAGTTGTTTATGAAATCAAATCAAACTTGGCGTGTGCGTGGATTTCATGTTCCTGGCGCTTGTCGAATTTCAATTTTTAATCTTGCGTTACCGTGTGCCGTGTTTTTCGATTGACGACTTTGTGGGTCATCAACGACCCATTTTAACTGCGCCCGTAGGGAAAGAGTTAATATAGAATGGCCGATATTTTTTCGCATCGATCAATTTTATATTTTCGCCTGAATTTTTCATCATCGTTGTAAGTCGGCTAAAAAACACACATATCAAATTTTAAGCCAATTTGGTGAATTATTTCCTACATTTCTAAACACGGTGAATTTTGACCTTTTTGACCCACATGCACAGAACGTATTGTCTTTGAAGTGTATAGATAGCTTGCGTATATATTTAAAAGTATGAGCTCCCGTGCGGGTGGACCGGTGCGGGTGGGATCTCTGCAGAGACTCTGCTTCGGGTAACCCTTACATAATTCCTCTCATTGAGGGGGGTAGGGGGGAGCAGAGAAGGGGGTTCATTTTTTGTCACTGACCATTTTTTTGCTTTGTTAAACTGTATTTACATTGATTATTTTCAATTCAACAGATAATAAACTGCTTTTCCTTTCACGCTTTTTCTTCGATTATTTTCAATTTACCTATTATTGCTTATTAACTCTTTCCATACGGCTGAAAAACATCAAAAATTGAACGACCACGTTGTTCTATTGATATCTCTTGAAATAACCATAACTGTTGCGAAAGCTATACATTTTCTGGAAGCCCAATAAACCGGCTTTTACTTGTTCTTTTAAATTTCCCGAACAAAACACATTATGTTAATATAAATTAGCATTAATTATCATAAATCAGGTTGAAACATTTACATTTTAAAATGCCACCAATCGCAGAGTTGTTTATGAAATCAAATCAAACTTGGCGTGTGCGTGGATTTCATGTTCCTGGCGCTTGTCGAATTTCAATTTTTAATCTTGCGTTACCGTGTGCCGTGTTTTTCGATTGACGACTTTGTGGGTCATCAACGACCCATTTTAACTGCGCCCGTAGGGAAAGAGTTAATATAGAATGGCCGATATTTTTTCGCATCGATCAATTTTATATTTTCGCCTGAATTTTTCATCATCGTTGTAAGTCGGCTAAAAAACACACATATCAAATTTTAAGCCAATTTGGTGAATTATTTCCTACATTTCTAAACACGGTGAATTTTGACCTTTTTGACCCACATGCACAGAACGTATTGTCTTTGAAGTGTATAGATAGCTTGCGTATATATTTAAAAGTATGAGCTCCCGTGCGGGTGGACCGGTGCGGGTGGGATCTCTGCAGAGACTCTGCTTCGGGTAACCCTTACATAATTCCTCTCATTGAGGGGGGTAGGGGGGAGCAGAGAAGGGGGTTCATTTTTTGTCACTGACCATTTTTTTGCTTTGTTAAACTGTATTTACATTGATTATTTTCAATTCAACAGATAATAAACTGCTTTTCCTTTCACGCTTTTTCTTCGATTATTTTCAATTTACCTATTATTGCTTATTAACTCTTTCCATACGGCTGAAAAACATCAAAAATTGAACGACCACGTTGTTCTATTGATATCTCTTGAAATAACCATAACTGTTGCGAAAGCTATACATTTTCTGGAAGCCCAATAAACCGGCTTTTACTTGTTCTTTTAAATTTCCCGAACAAAACACATTATGTTAATATAAATTAGCATTAATTATCATAAATCAGGTTGAAACATTTACATTTTTCCAGAAAAGGCGATCTTGCACGCCCGCATAGCATCTTGAAAACTCAAAATGCCACCAATGGCAGAGTTGTTTATGAAATCAAATTAAACTTGGCGTGTGCATGGATTTCATGTTCCTGGCGCTTGTCGAATTTCAATTTTTAATCTTGCGTTACCGTGTGCCGTGTTTTTAGATTGACGACTTTGCGGGTCATCAACGACCCATTTTAACTGCGCCCGTAGGGAAAGAGTTAAACATAATAAACTGTAAAAAACTCACCGTAATATTTATTTATTCAAGTGCTCCTTGCACATCGCGTGTGTTTACCTCGCAAAGCAACTTCCGGTCTTTTGCGCTTGCTTATTGGCTGACGGTTCTCAACTGGCCAATAAAGGCGAACAAACCGAACTTCGGAGGGTTTTTATTTCAATTTGTGCAACTTTATCGCTTGGGGAGCAGTGGATTCTGATAAAATAAGTTCTTATCTTTTGATTTAAGCAAAAATTACTTAGTTCCACGAGGGGTGCAACGGAATTACGTCTTTTCGATGCTCATCCTACGACCTACTCGCCCGGTGGACCAACATTGGCCTGTTTACGGGGCAGAAAGTAAGGTAAAAAACATAGAGAAAACACCAGCAATCAACGCGAAATACGTCTTGCTTAAGAAAAAACAAACACAGCGATACTATTAGGTTAAAAGACCGTGAAAAATTTCGTGAACAATGGCGACAAGTTTGGTGATGCTAATACAATATTAAATGTGACTACAGATAAGTAGTGGTGGGCGATATATCGAAAAAATATCGATATCGTCGATATTTGCAATTATCGTATCGGTATCGATAATTATTTTCAAGTATCGACAACTTCGATACTTGTCACGTGATAAGAAATTTTGAATTTTAGTCACTTAAATTTTGAATTTTAGTTGGTTTCGCATAAACGAAGTCGCTTGAAGCCAAAGAATGTAAATATGTTTCTCTTTTTGAACCAAAACATTTAATACTTTCAACTTGACATTTTTGAGTTGTTTTTACCATGTTGAAGTTTTAGTATAAATGTTATATACAATTTTGAGTATCGGTATCGAATATCGTATCGAAACAGTGGTATCGAGGCAAAAGTAACCGGTATCGTATCGAAGTCAATATTCCCAGTATCGCCCACCACTACAGATAAGCTGCCAGGTGTTATCACCTGTCAGTTATAATTTAGTTTATATTGTTTGTTTTGGTTGATTGACTGCCAAGTATGGACAGGGGCTAAAAGACGGGGGTTAAAAACCAGGGTAAAAATAGAAGAACAAGACGCCCGCTAGGCGTTAACTCGGGCTACTTTAGCCTGTGCAGGCTAGGGCTATACTTTAACTCTTTGGCATATTGAAGACTATGATGTAACAAGCTAAACAGCTTGAAGAAACATTATTTCTTCCCAAAACCAACATTTTGAAACAGAAACGATTATAATTTTAGTGCATTTATAATTTGAGCATGCTCACCTCATTTAGGGACCGGTCATTATTTATGGGTATACTGGGTCGGGTAAACCCTGGGTCATGAAATATTTAGCCCTCATTTCTACGGACTATGAAATTTTTTGTTCATCAAGTGTAACACAATAAGAAGTATAACACAGAATAAAAAGTGTATAATAAAAAAGTGTAACACAATAAGATGAGCACAAGCACACATAAAAACAAAGTGTGTTTTTAGTGAGACAGAAACAACAAAACCATAAATTTTCTTCTTACAGTATTTTTGTTCATGTGTAAAATAGCATTTTAAAAGTTCTGAGACGAGACTGTCTCATCATTGTGGAAATGCACCAGCCTTGCAACTTTCAAAACAACATTAACATGCATTTCCATATTTAATATTGGATGTGCCCATGATCTCACAAGAATCAACAGGGTATTAAATTCACCAATTATGCTTGTTTGGACAAGCTTCGAAAATTTTATTCCAGCCGATAGAGCAGGTCAAGAAAATATTTGAATTAATAGTTTTAAAATATTTCCAACCCAGTAAACCCTATAAATAATTACCAGTCCCTAATTAGTATTGGATAATTGACAAATTACTGTGATGATATGGTTGCTGAGAAAACTCAGATACCAGCCAGCTTGCCTCCATGTAATCAAGGATACAAATCACTTTGAAAGGTGTGTACAATTATGAATCTGGCTGTGCAGAACAGAACAACTAACATGCAGTTGGCAAACAACAACAATTTGTGTTGGGTAAGGGACAAAATATGAAAATACATGGCTGCACAAGATGTCACTGGAAGTCTGGAAAACCAGCAAACAATAACAAACACTTCATCGATTGGAGTTGATCTGGATTGGATTTGATCTGTATATACAATATATGTATAATATACATTCATTTACCCTGTTCCAAACCAATATATTAAATAACACATACTGTATATATATTTGATGAAATTATAATGAAAACAAGAGTTTCTGACTAATTGAGTCATTATCAGCAATTTTTGCATTGGGAAACAGAGTTGTTTGATGATTTATTAGGCAAAACCTGTGACTGTGCATGGACACTTTACACTTATACTAAATAACTACAACTATAAACTATGGAATGGCATCACGGTTAATGATCACATCGACTTTATTTTGCATGATATTTGCAATAAACATTACAGTTTTTGTTTTTTTTAACGTATTTCAATCACTGATTTCAATACAGCATTCATATAACCTACAGTACATGTCGCCTTCATCATAGTTACAACGTTCTTCGTGCTTCTTTTATCTTCGACTATCGTGGAAATTGTAGCTTGACAGCTTGTTACTTCGAACACTTCCAAGCAATCGCTGGTAAGGCCGTCGGAATTAAGGTATCAGTTTACCGTCACTTGAACTTTCGAAAGTTGATGCGGAAATTTTTCATTATTCATTATTCATTATTTCAGCAATGGTTATTTATATAAATAGCTATTTATAAAATGTGAACCAAATCTTAACAGCCTATTTGTGTCAAATAAAAATATTTCCTTGATTTCTGGCTGAACCTTCACCACTATTGTTGAATACCACTTTAAAAATTCTACAAAGACTACAAAGCTGGTGGCTAGCGCGTGTCTATACAGCGACCATGCAATTCCGATCCTGCAGATTACAATCCATCAAATATCGTAACAAGAAATAGCCATCCACAAAACCAAATGTCATATTAATATTAGATTCTGATTAGATTTATTAGATTCACGCTAATTCATAAATTTGCATAAAACATAAGTAAAAATACTCACTTTTTGGATACGCAACAATGAGCTTTAAATTTATTTGCATTTCATCTTGTGTCTTCGACTCTTCGTGTGATTTAATATTCGCCTCGTGAGCGAGATATATGTCGAAAGGCGTCTGAGACGACAAACCATTTTATTATGGTCCTGACGAATTCCGAAAATATCTATCGTTGTGTATTATGATGATCTACGATGTTTTACATAAAAGTAATTTTATCAAACACTTGAAAAATTCTGAAATAATGAAAAAAATATGAAATAATGAAAATTTCACGCGGGTGCTCAAGACCCACGCGGGCGGGTGACGGTAAACTGAACCTTAATTCCGGCCTAAAAACACTTCGCTTTATAGCATCATAGATCCCGACAGCTTTTTCGTGAACAAGATACTTCCCAGCGACATTAAACTTCGACCACTTCCAAGCAATCGCTGGTAAATCACTTCGCTTTATAGTCACGAACAAGATACTTCCCAGCCTTTGTCTTCCAAGCAATCGCTGGCAAAACACTTGGCTTCGATTAGCAACGCAAGAGTGCAAGACCTAGATTAGTCACGTGCCTAATGCCTCAGTTTCGCAAAGCCTGTTGGGGCCAAAACTCGACCAAAAGAAAATAATCGCAGAACCTATACTCGGCTATCCCGAGTAATAACACGAGATATGAGAATGTGTGGGAACTGATAGATACAAGAACTGTGGATTGATTACGAGATAAAGAAAAGCTGTAAGAACATGTAAGTGTCTATTGAATGTTGAAATTGATGTATAGTGTAATGCTAAAGCTAATTGTAGATTTGTCAAACCTTGTCTATAGTGAATCGCTTCAATATTGAAATTAGTACATGAATAAAAAGACAGAATACGAAACTGAATACGAAGTGATATCTACCTTACGGCGACACAAAATATCAATCCCAACATTATTCAATGTTCTTATTGACTGAGAGTCTCTAGACAAGTGGAATTTATTGTGATATTATTGACATCGTTAAACAAGACCTGTATTTCGCACGAATATTTTGAATTGTCGATTTTGAATATTTTATAATTCTGTCCAAGGCAGAAGGAACGTAGAAACGAACGACGATATGGATGATAAAAAGAACGCTGCCGAAGTCGAACGGAACGGAGTCAGTCTTAGCGAGCGCAAAGACGGTGAAAATGTAAACAAAACGTCGCGCGACTATGAACAATACGAACAAATCAGCGAAAGCCATGAAGATAACCTTCAAAGCTACCTTCTTTCTAACGGAAGCACGAAAGAAAACGATAAAATCGAATCCGGACGAAATCTTCGCCGTAGTAGTCGGGATAAATATCAAAACCCTATCGACAGGGTAGCGGTTGAAAGTGAAGAAACCTACCGACAAATGCGTAACCTTGGCGGTTGTCAAGGACGGGTCAGAGCGATAATTAATCAACTATCTGCTTGCGTACCACAAGCGCGCGGACCTGACGACATAGCTGAGATCCTACAATCACTTGACCAAGCTTGGAGAAGATACAACTACGCGTATGGAAACTATGTTGAAAGGGATTTGTCCGAAGAGGAGTTCTTACGAATTGAAGAACGATTTTCTCAAATTAACGAAGACCACGCCCGTTGTGTTCACACGGTCAAAAATAAATGCTGAATTACAACGATTAGCAGCTATGCAAGCAGAAGAAGCCGCGATACTTGAAGCGGAAATGCAAATGAAAAAGATCGACATCGAATTGAAAATGCGCGAAAAGGTGAGAAAAGTTAAATCAGCAGCTCAATTGGCCGAACGAAAAGCCGAACTATTGGAACAAGACGACGAGAACGACGCTAGCACTAATATTAGTGCTAGCACTAATAGCTCAAAAAACAAAATTGGTCTTGATAGATTTGTCAACACACCATGGTTGAAAAAGGAACGCAGCGAAGCTTGGGCAACCAGTTGTCCCGACATAACATCTTCAAACTACGCTGATAATTGCGAGTTGGCTCCTCGCTGTGACGAATTCCTAAAAGAGCGACCAGAATACCTAGAAGAATCGAGCGTTTCGAAGCCAAACCAGAGCAAGACCAACACAAAGGTAAAAAAGGACCCTATAACTGACGGTTGCATCAACGGCTGTACAAGAAAACCACCGGAAGTGAGAAGAAATCTGCTCAGAACCTGCAAGCAGTAATGCTTAAAGTCAATATGCTACAAGCCATGCATCCTGTGAAATTTGATGGAAACCCAGGTGATTTTCCGACCTTCAGAAAAAGAATAATGGATAATCTTGAGGACGGATTATTAACCGATAGTCAAATGGTTGAATTTCTGCCGAAATTTGTCTCCGGAGAAGCCTACGATGTAGTTAAAAGAGCCATGGGGTGCATATACCCAGACATCATTGAAATTTTGCAAGAACGTTACGGTCAACCTGCCGCAGTCGCCGCCGCGTGTATTGAATCCCTAACATCAAGAGCGAAATTGACAAATGGTGATTACAAAGGATTGCGTAACTTTGCCGAACAAATGACATCTGCAACGAAAAGGCTTCAAGATGAATACGAACAGGAAGCAAGCACGACGTCTAATTTGAAGATAATCGCTGGAAGATTGCCTAATTATTTAATCAACAAATGGGGAGATGTATCATACTCCATCCAAGAAAAGGGAAGAAAGCCAAAATTGAAAGACCTTGCCCAATTCGTCAAAAGACAAGCTGCAATCAAGAATGACCCCTCATTCATTGGCTCAAATCATGTTGGAATGAACAATGATGAGAAGATAAAGTCTGGGAGTTCCCCAAGACTGCGATACAAAGAAAAGTCAACCTTCGCTACTGATGTAAAAAAGGAAGATGAAGACCACATCAATATGAAAAATAATGACGATCTCAACACAAAGTCAGATCAAAAGCCCAGGTGTGTGTGCTGCTCTGGACAACACAAGCTCGCATTTTGCCCAGAATTCCAAAGGAAAGCCGTACAAGCAAGATGGGAGATCATAAAAAGACACCGATTATGCCACATCTGCATGAGACCAGGTCATTTTAGAGAACAGTGTAAATGGACAAACTTCTGCAGCTGTGGGAGTGAAAAACGACACAACCTGTTACTTCACAATACGATAAAGCCAAAAGAAGGCAAGGAGAAAAAGATTTGCGATCAAAGGCCGCACGACGACAACGAAGGCAAAGAAGAGATACCTGAAGACAACCGAATAGCTACAGACAAAAAGAGTACGGAACAGTACGCGACAATAACGGACGCAAGTGCAAAAACTGTGCTACTTCACGTGTTGCCCGTAAAGATCCGAACTCCGCAAGGAAAATCTGTAACAACATACGCACTCTTGGATAATGCCTCCCGAGGAACTATGATCAACTCCGAAATCGCGAGAGAATTGAATTTACGAGGAAGAACAGAGAAAATCCTGGTTAGTACACTTCTACAGCGAGAACACCAAGATTTCGAAGTGGTCGATTTCGAATTGCAATCTGCTTCTGGAAAGGGAGAAGTCATAAGAGTGGAAGATGGCTTGATTTCTAAGAAGTTCAACATCTCAGAAAGGTTCCTGCCACACGATATCAATAGAAGTACTAGCCCACATTTAGCTGACCTCGAAATCCCGGACGTTGAGGTCAAGAAAGTATCCGTGTTAATAGGAAAAGATGTACAACGAGCACACGAAGTACTTGAAATCCGTAAGTCAAAGAAGCCCGGAAAACGGCTGGAAGGACAACGAGGTCCTTTGGGGTGGGTCATTACAGGCACTGTCGATGATCCTCGAAGTCTAAAAGAAGTCACCGTTAACTTTACCAGCTGTGACAAAAGACTACATGATCAAGTCGAGAGTTTCTGGAAATTAGAAGGTTTTGGAGCAAGAGGACCAGTAACCAAAAGGGACGAATGTGACCACGCAACCCATGGTCCGTCAAGAGAAGACATACGAGCAGTGCAAATACTGGACCGAACAACCAAGATGAACAACGGTCATTACGAAACAGGACTTCTGTGGAAAGGAGACGATATCAGATTTCCAAACAACAGAATTCAAGCCGAGAAAAGGTTGGAAAGCCTAAAAATACGATTCCAAAAACAACCTGATCTAGAAAAGAAATATCGTTCCGTTATGGAAGACCATATCAAGAAAGGATACGCTCGCAAGCTCTATGCAGAGGAAGCTCTTAATTCCGGACCAAGGACATGGTACCTTCCTCATTTTCCAGTGATGAACCCGAATAAACCAACGAAGGTTAGAATAGTATTCGACGCCGCGGCTGAATCTGACAACGCATCGCTAAACAAGAATCTCCTACAGGGACCAGACCGTACTAACAGCCTTGTTGGCGTTCTGATGAGATTTCGACAAGAGAACGTAGCTCTGGTAGCCGACATCGAAAGTATGTTCCACCAAGTGAAGGTTAGACGCGAAGATCAAGATTCGCTGAGATTTCTTTGGTGGACTGAAGGAGCTGACAAAATTCCAGATGAATATGTGATGACCGTCCACATCTTTGGTGCGACAGATTCACCCTTTGTAGCTAACTCCGCCCTTTTGAAGACCGCAGATGACAATGCGATAGAATTTGATCCTGAAACAATAAGAACTGTAAAAAACAATTTTTACGTAGATGATCTCCTGAAGTCCTTGAATACAACCGAAGCCGCAATCCAGTTGGCCAAAGAATTAACCAAGCTGTGCACAAAAGGTGGTTTCAACTTAACGAAATTCACGAGTAACGACCGCAACGTTTTATCGTCAATACCTGCCGAAAAGAGAGCCGACCCTAACCTAGACCTTGGTTTTGATGATCTGCCTGTCGAGAGAGCACTTGGTATACGGTGGAATCTTGAATCTGATACATTTGGGTTCAAGGTCGTGGATGTGAAGAAACCTGACACCATGAGAGGAGTTTTGTCCACAATATGTTCAGTATTTGATCCCCTCAACCTTGCTGCACCAGCCATGTTGACTGCAAAGCAAATCATGCAAGACCTGTGGAGAAAGAAATGGTCCTGGGATCAACCACTCGAAGGCGAGATTCTTCAGAGATGGAAAAGATGGAAGGGAGATCTTCAGATGCTCAGTGAGATAACGATCCCAAGGTGTTACTACAGTAAACCTGATCACGAAGGAAGCTCCTTGGAACTACACCACTTTTGCGACGCCTCGGAAGTTGGTTATGGTATCTCATCTTATCTACGAATCTCTTACCCAGATGGAAACGTTGAATGCTCATTCGTCGCTGGAAAATCAAGAAATGCGCCCATAAAAACTGTCACCATCCCCAGGCTTGAGCTTCAAGGAGCCGCCTTAGCAGCACGAATGGACAAGGCAATAAGATCGGAGTTAGAACTCGAAATCAAGCGTGTGGTTTTTTGGACGGACTCGATGATTACTCTGAACTACATCAACAATGAATCTCGACGCTTTCAAACGTACGTCTCTAACAGGATCACCGAAATACACGAGCTGACTACGCCTGACCAGTGGAGGCACTGCCCTGGTGACCTCAACCCTGCTGACGATGCAAGTAGAGGCCTCGAAATGACGAAATTCAAGAGAAATGAGCGGTGGTTAAACGGACCAACTTTCCTTCTAGGACCAGAAGACGAATGGCCGAAGACCAAGCTAACTGAAGTACCCGTAACGTCACTCGAGGGTAAAGAAAGAAACTTATTTTACCGAGGTGGAACCTACCGCGCCATTGTATGACCTTATCGGCAGACACTCTAAATGGATAGATTGCCTACGAAGAATCGCCTGGCTCCACAAGTTCACTGACTGGATGCGACGCAAAAGAATTAATCCGAAGTTAGCAAGAACTAAAGAGAAAATTACTCTCGAAGATCTTGAAAGAGCAAAACGGAACGTCGTCAGGCTGGTCCAAAGGCAAACGTTCTGCGAGGAAACAAAAGACCTAAAGAAGAATTCGAAAGTCAAGGGATCCAGTAAAATAGCCACACTGAAACCAAGCCTCGATGAAAATGGAGTCCTCAGAGTGGGAGGAAGGATATCAAGAGCACCGATATCCAGAGATGCAATGAACCCAATGATATTGCCAAGAAAACACCATGTGACTAAGATCCTTATACGCTATCTACACGAGAAGAATGGTCACTGTGGTCACGAACAAGTCTTGGCCATATCAAGAGAACAGTTCTGGATAGTATCAGGACGTGCAGCAATAAAGGAAACCCTGGGAAGATGCATTAAGTGCAAAAAACGAACAGCACCAAAGCAATGGCAAGAGATGGCAGAACTGCCAAGAGTACGATTGATACCGTATGAGCAACCGTTCTCATATACCGGATTAGACTATTTCGGTCCATTTTATGTGAAGAGAGGCAGAGGAAAGGTGACCGAGAAACGATGGGGAGCAATTTTCACATGTCTGAATTGTAGAGCAGTGCATCTCGAGGTGGCGAAGTCATTGGAAACGGACGATTTTATGATGGTATTGATCCGATTTTTAAACAGAAGGGGGCATGTCAAGGAGCTCCGCTCAGATAATGGAACCAACTTTGTGGGAGCTGACCGCGAGATCCAAGAAGCCATCAAAGAAGTAGATCAAGAGAAGATTGAAAATGTATTGATGCAACGAGGATGCAAGTGGGTTTTTCATCCACCAGGAGCCCCACATATGTCAGGAGTATGGGAAAGACTCGTACGAACGGTGAAGAGAAGCTTAAAGGCCTTCCTTGGAAAAGATCTAATTAGTGAAGAAATACTGCAGACCGTTTTTACTGAAGTCGAGCACATAGCCAACTCGAGACCGCTCACCCGAAATCCATCAAACCCCGACGATGAAGAACCGCTCACACCAAACCATTTTCTGAACATCCGACCCGCTGTGAACTTACCACCCGAAATTGTTACGGAAAGCGACAGGTTCAGTAAGAAGAAGTGGCGACAAGCTCAATTATTAGCAAATCATTACTGGAAAAGATGGCTGCGCGAATACTTACCATCATTACAACAGAGACAAAAATGGAACCAGAAACAGAGAAACTTACAAGTCAACGACCTTGTTATCATCGCAGACGATAACGTTTCCAGAAACCAGTGGCCTCTGGGAAAAATTACGAACGTATTTCCTGGTGCAGATGGATTAGTGAGAACCGTGGACGTTCGATCAAAAAATTCAGTTTACAGAAGACCAGTGACAAAACTATGCCTTTTGGAAGCTTCAGATTCTACAGAGTTGTAAAACTGTAACGGCGGTGATGCAAACAGATGAGTTGATGAACAACTATAAGAGATCGTTCATGGGGGGCGCGATGTTATCACCTGTCAGTTATAATTTAGTTTATATTGTTTGTTTTGGTTGATTGACTGCCAAGTATGGACAGGGGGTAACAGACGGGGGTTAAAAACCAGGGTAAAAATAGAAGAATAACACGAGATATGAGAATGTGTGGGAACTGATAGATACAAGAACTGTGGATTGATTACGAGATAAGGAAAAGCTGTAAGAACATGTAAGTGTCTATTGAATGTTGAAATTGATGTATAGTGTAATGCTAAAGCTAATTGTAGATTTGTCAAACCTTGTCTATAGTGAATCGCTTCAATATTGAAATTAGTACATGAATAAAAAGACAGAATACGAAACTGAATACGAAGTGATATCTACCTTACGGCGACACAAAATATCAATCCCAACACCAGGTAAGTGAGTTAAATAATAGCCTATAGGTCTGGATATTTTAATTGGTAGTATATTATACACAAGCTTTCTCTGCCATTGTTATGCTTATGCTTTCTCTGTCGTTATGCTTTTGCTTGCAAAACTCTGTTTTTAACAGTCCTGAACAATGAATGTAAGATTATTACTAGGCGATAGCCGAGTGTTTTGCTAGCTTCTCGAGTGCCATTATAACTCGATAATCACACAAGACAAGGTTTTTTATTTCTTATATAAAATAACACCATTAAATTAACAATAAACCCATTAAAAATGCAGATTTAACTGTTATTATATGCGTTGTTATGTGCGTTGCTAGGAAGACTTTGTAGCGATTTTAGCGATGAAAATGTACTCAACGTTGCAGTTAAAACATTCTGTTGTGTTAGTACCTTGATTAGAGTTGTATCCAGGTGTTCTTTGAGTTCCTTTTGTGATTTGAACTACTTAAAATACGTCGAAACAACAAAATTTACGCGAGGAACACGTTAGCTTATGCTTTTAATATTGAGTAATAAGGGATCATCCTGATTATGTTTATGTGGAGCAACCAATCAGATTGCGCGAAAAGCACTATTCACTATTTTGGTATATGCTAATAGATTTTATTACATTTCTTACAAACAATCAAATGTAAAATTAATATAATATGTGCGGTCACTCAAACTAAAATGTTTCAAAATACATAACAGGCAAATGGTTGGCACTTTTTTACTCAAGTTTTTGCTTTAATAGTCCATTAAGAAAACTTTTTATCTTATTATTTACTTTTATTCTCTAATTTTTGGTTATTTTTGCATGTAAAGCAATGCTGGGCTTATATCTGTGTGGGCTTAATTATATACCTTATATTAAATCAGAAGGTATTTTCTGTTAACAAACAGGGGGCCAATAACTAGGGGTCTTATAAGCCGGATTGTACAGTATTTTATGATTGGGTAGGTTGATGCAGTCTCGCTGTATTAGCCCTAACAAAAAAAGTCTATAGGCTTGCCTATAGGCATGTCTATAGGCAACCTATAAGATCCTATAGAGAACCTATAGGCTTCTATAGGAAATTGGAACATTTTCTATAGGCGACCTATAATGAAACATAATAGCCTATATAGATGCCTATAGGTGCCTATAGGCTTCTATAGGAAATTGGAACAGTGCCTATAGACTTTTTCTGTAAGGGAGGGGAAATGTTAGGGATTGAACGTGTGTCAGCTCACTATTGCGATAATGCATTAAGCAGGCAAAGGGCATGTCAACCATTATAATACATAATGTTGCATGCTCTGCTGTTGCATAGGCTATTGGGTTAATTATATTTATCAATAATAATCAGTGTTATGCATGCACCATTGGTCATCCACAACCTACAGGTATAGGGATGTGGTGAATTATTGCAGATATTTTAACATTTTTGGATATTGTGAGAGTCATTATGAACCATAGCTGAAATAATACTGACTATAAGTTGATTATTTAAATCATAAACAATTGATGCAGCTATATGTGACAAGTCAATTCTTTCTTAGTGACCGATGGTAGTATTAACACCAGAAGACTTAAAGTGTTTATATATATATATATAGTATACAATGAAAAATTCAGTTTGAAATAAACTCTCCTACTTGAAAGAACAAAATAATTAATTATAAAGATTGGCATTTACAACTCTTCCATAATTATAATCTCAGTTAGTTATTAAGATTTGTTTGATATGTAAATCAGAGGTGTAGCCAGATGGGGGGCCGTAGGGCCTGGCAAAATTCCTGCCCTCCCCCGCCCTGTCAAAATAAGTTTCTCATAGATACATGTAGTGTCTACTATAAGTCCATTCGATTGGCAAATTAATGGGTTATATATATTTTTAAGTAAAATAACTAATTATAGCACTACGCTATGACAGCGGGTGAGAGGTTGTTGCATATACGTATTTCTAGTTATATTCACAGATGGTGAAATGTAGCATACGGTTCGGCATGACCCGTACGGATCGACACACTATATTTACGGATCGAGAATTTGCTTACCATCCGTTACGACTCGTACGGATCGAAAATCTAGATTTACGGATGCTGAAATATACCATACAGTCCGCTACGGCTCGTACGGATCGATACTCTGTTTTTACGAGTCGTAATGACAAAACAACCTGTCCGATCGTAACCAAAATTTCACGAAACTAACGATCCGTATGCTTGCTACAGTATTGGACAACCATCGGTTTTAAGGTGCCAGAAACTCGCCTTTCACACCTTTGCCAAATAGCAAAAGGAGTTTGGTTAGAAAAGGGTGACTATTTGGGACACTTCTTGGACATGTAATTGCTCAATTTTGCACATCATCCCAGTCAATTCTAACCCTTTACCCCCTCCCCCCCCCCCAATCCATCCCTATCCCACCTACTGTAAAACGTAACAAAAAATCAAGCCTTACCAAAGTCCTGTTGAGACATTGAATATTAAATGAATTTTTATAAAGTCCTCAGCTATTAGTGGATTTAGAAAAAGATTGATGAATCTACTTAACAATATATTTGATTACAAAAAAACTGCTTAAATCAAAATGCTGCATAATTGTATAATATATTCTACATGGAGGAGTTTAGAGAAACATGATCAGTCTATAAAAATATTAATTTTATTCCAAAACGTTTCGCTGAGTAAATTTGTCTGATGTTAGGCAGAGCCTATTATGGAGATATGTTGTATATTGATAAAGTTATTTCTTCGTCTTACGCTTTTTCACAGGCTCATCAAACAGTATACCACTTTGCTTTACCATATCGCCCACCGGTGTTACTACTGACTGATGGTGCAATGTGATTGTCCCTCTTAACAGCAATGGTCAGGTCATTGTAGCCAAACTGTTCTGCAGAAGGGTTATCTGATCGTCCTCTCTGAGTTCTTTGATGTCCAAAATAGTCTTCGATGACATCCTACATGACGCGTTCTGTAAGAACATATGAAACCCTTTGGAGAGAAGGAATTTAATAGCCTCAACATGGGAGTTCGCAGAGATCTTAAATCCTTCATATGTCTGGTTGGACAAAAACATCTTTTCTCTTTCAGCTGGTGTAAATGGTCCCTCTCTTGCTTTAATATTCGCCTTCCAATCTTCAAAATACTTAAGGAATGTATCTTCATCGACACAAGACGTTCATCATCTGGACTTTGATAAGGTTTGATCCTTTCATTCCTCTTCCTTTCATGCTCTGATGTAGATCTGACATTGGTACAATCGAAGAAATCGTTGATCATCTGGCAAAACATTGCAGTACCAACCACACTGGGATCAGTGCACTCTAACAGGCATGTCGAAACTGTCCTACTCAAAACCTGAACAGCTAGTTTCACCTTCATCTTCGAAAAACTTGTCAGAACAACATGGTCCAAGGTCAGCTTTGGCGATCTGTGTAGAGCAAACTCTTGATCATGGTAAAACATGTCGGCAATGTCTAAACAGCAGATGCTGGCCATCGTTCCACATGTACCGACTGCATGATCCAGATCCAGAGTTATAAAGACAGTTTCTCGCAGTCTTTATCAAATGGGGTACATCTGTGAAGAAATAGATCATTTGGGTCAGACAGAAGAGATTGGGTGTTTTGTACACCAAACCATCAGGTAGTTTGCCACCAAGTTTGGCATGGAGTGCAAAAAACTTTCGATTTGGAGATGCACCGTCATTTACTGCTGCAATAACCCTTAGCTTTACTGTTGTTTCAAGCACTGCAACAACTTTCCAAAATAATGGCATCAATTGAAAAGATGTCACATTGCCAGTAAAGTAATAGGCAACAACATGCTTTAGATGGGTACACAATCCTTTCACCAAAAAGGCCAGTGCATGGGATGCAATAGAATTACTGTCCTCGTCAACATTAGCAAAAGTGGTTAATGGATCACCGAGATTAATAAAGCCAATCAGTTCACCTGATGTTTTGTCAAAAACAAGATTTTCTTGTAGTTTCATTTCATCCATGATAACTGCAATGTATTTCTGAATGCCAGTGTATTCTGATGTTTTGTCTTTCAGCTCCTCGATGTTCTCTTTGGTTATGCCAGCTCCAGGTTTAAAATAGTTCTTATAGTCTCTAAGGACGCACTCACTGGGTATAATATTAGGGCTCCACTCTCTCTTAACTCTCTATAGGCTGATGGGGATTTGCAATGTATCGACAAAGCAAATCGGATAACTTGTGGGTGATATCTACGTCCCATTTTATTGGTTTGTAGTAGATTCATTTGCTGTTCCCAAAAGAACTTCATGTGAGGTGTTGAATCCAAGTTCTGTCCACTCATTATGGTCAATAAATCTTTCTCCAATGGCTCACTCACATTGACAGCATGCTTTTCTATTTGGCTTTGCAGGTTTTCAATTCTTTTTTCCAGCTCTTTACATCGCAAACGGTCCGCTACCACTGTTGCTTGAAGCTTCGCGGCACTACATGCAGCCAAAGGAGCTTTATCTTTTACAGGGGCACCAGACTTGATCTCCTTCCTTGTTTGTTGCTGGTTGATTTTCTTCTGTAATTTAAGGCAGGTTTTGCAAATCACTTGCTCTTCACTAACATCCTTATCAAACAGGACCATACAATCAACAGAGCACAATATCACCATAACTCTATAATTTGTTTCCATACCAATACTCTTTGGGACAATATGGCGAACAACATCAGAAACACTGAATGAACTGTGGCCTGGGTCAACAGGATCCTTGGCAATAGAGTTTAGATAATCATTTTGTCGTAAACCTTCGCATATCTTGTATTTACCGTTATAAAGACTCAGCAAAAGTTCAGATATTTCGGCAGAGTTAATTCGTCGTCTGCAGCTTGAATAAATATTGTGCTGATCAGGATCGAAGAAGCCAATTGTAAACATGCAGAGAAAAATGTAAACACGAATCTATAATAAGCACGTATTTTGGTATTGAATACTCGCTGTCACGAAGTTCAATCCTGATTTCGTTATTGTTGCACGCTGCTATAATCCAAGGGTCGAGTGAAATTTTCTGAAGATTGGTCGAGAATTCCTCAAACGTTTCCTTTTTCTCACGGGTGGCGAAGGGCTTTCTGATGAAGGGCCAGCTTGTTCTCGTACAAGAACCCGACGTGTGTTACTAGGCTTCGCTTCATGGCTTTTCAGCGTCCGTATCGGAACAGCTCCCGTATCTAACGATTTCCGCTTTCCATCTACAAAAGAAACAACAGTGCTTTACTAGACTAGTCTTTGATGGAAATGTTTATTTATATATTGCGAATATTTCAATAAATATGAACAAAGACCGAGACAATTACCATATTGTGCGCTATAAAAATGAGTCAATACTTACGATCAACTATCAATTCTGCTTTAAAATGTCGCTCACATAAGAATAGATTGTTCTCATCGATTCTCATTTTTAAGTCTGGTGTCATTTCTCTTGATCTTAAAACCACACGAAGCCATTCTTTACGGGCAGTGACCTTCAATGCCTTCGTCTCGTCTCCATCAGTCCGTCCAGGAAAAGGAATATTGAACAACGAAAGACCGCTCTTTCGACTAGTCGAACAGCCAAAGAGTGCACAGTTAGCACCCGGCATTGCGTAGCTACAGAACAAATTCTTAAATTCGCGAGAGAAAAAAAACTCGGCACGTGAAAAAAAAAAACTCAGCACAAACTCGGCACATGAACTCGGCATGTGACCTCAATTACTTATAACAATAACATATTTTGTGGGGGCGGTGTCCAGCTAGCCAAACCATCAACCTGGGTCGTGACGAACCGTATACTACATTTCTCAG